>OY759210.1:60310527-60373889 GCA_963662105.1 Meiosimyza platycephala | reverse complement strand
TGCAGCATTACTGCAACAGCTTAACGTGAAAGGAGACAACTTACGTGAAGAATTCATTGCCGTTAAGTTTCCAAAAATGGTGCCCATGAATCTGCATCGCTGGGATTACGGAATGGAACATCGATAGTTGACAGAGGTGCCTCACTAAATACATAAGTGCGACAATGCCAGAACAATTGACCACGTATGCTGTAAGCTATGGCGGTGACAAATTCTCCACCCAAACCCAACTCGGCGCATAGTTTTATTGCAAATTCTTCGGGATTGTTATTTTTTTCTGACATATCCCATTCAACTTGGTCCACAAGTGAAGTATTTCCGACGTGTATATTGAATTTAACAATTACACGCTGATCACAGCTCTCTTCAAGTATTGGTGGTTCACTGGGAAATGCTTCAATTTGTTTACGAATCGCCTGGGTGATCGCTGGTATAAATGGTATAGGATTCAAGTCCAAATCATCGCACAAAACTTCTGCAAATTGTTCTGGCATTGTCGCACTTATGTATTTAGTGAGGCACCTCTGTCAACTATCGATGTTCCATTCCGTAATCCCAGCGATGCAGATTCATGGGCACCATTTTTGGAAACTTTAACCCACGCTGAAATGGAGAAGAAAATAAGAGATCTAGATCGTAACACTAGACGAATGCGTCGCTTGGCTAATACAACAACTGGTTGGTAATTCAAGAATCTTTAAAAATGTTAATATCCATACTCGAACGAAAATAAAACTTAAAAGGAGACTTAATATAAACTTAATTTGATTTAATTTTTTTCCCATTGAAGTCTACATTTTAATCTTATTGTGTAACACTTAATGAAAGTACAATTTTAGCATTCTTATTCTAAGTCATCAACTATCCGCCGAATCAGCTTTGTCCTGATCCTGATCACCATCATAAAATTGATTTTTTGGTTCAACCACTTTATCTTCATCGGCTTGAGAGATTCGTACATCTGAATCTGGCTCTTCTTTAACACGCAATTCTTCGATATCCATTGCATCAGGTGGCATTTGAACCATCTGCACACTTGGTGAATGTTGACACATTTTTAAGTTTTCGTACACATGCTTAACTATTAGCTCCAAATATTGTTTTGAATAGCTTTTTCTCTCCGCGAATTGACTTCTGGATGCAGCGTAAAATCCGGCGCAAAAAACTCTATATATTCAGTCATGGGTAATTCATTAGAAATATTTCCTTTCAATACCACAATCAATGTCTCCTCCAGCAGCAGTTACATCTTCATTTCCTGCACCTTCTAGATTAAAATCGCCAAAGTGCTATTACGAATTGAATTATTATACATCTCAGGCAATTTTACCAACACGGCAATGAATTCTTCACGTAAGTTGTCTCCTTTCAGGTTAAGATGTTGCAGTAATGCTGCACGTTCATTTAGTAGCTGTGCTTCAGGTTTTCCTAATTCTTGGACACATTTAACGCTTTCATCGTTGTGTTGTTTGTTTTGCAGCTGCTGTTTCATGTTGTCGCAAATTTCATTGTAAATATAGCTCTTGTTATCCTTTAAAGGATAAAGGTTTCTTGCTTCTTGTGGCTCATTAGACTGGTTTTGCATAGTGGGATTAGTTTTCTGTAAGGAAGAAAATACATAAGTTTATATTTAAACTATAAAATAGCTTACTTACGACCTTTGCTTACAACAATCTTCTGATTTTATATTGAAATGTCATTTTTAGTAGGACCTCAAAGTCAGCTGTTGGTTTGTTCACCATACTGAAAAATAAATAAAAATTTCACCTTTTCCACGGTTGCAAAAATCAGCTATTTTCACTAACACATATGGGACTGATTGAAACGTAACCTCACATTGCCATGGGACTAATTGAAACACAACCTCACATTTGCTTTATATTTTTTTAGCGTTCTTCTTCTTTTTCTTAGTTTTTTTATAAAGAAAACGGAATAAAAAGAAGATTATTATGCCCACCCAAAAATTAATAATTATTTTTAAGGTTCAAAAAATTATATTTCATGTTCGGAAAGTTTCAAAAAGCATTGCAATTGGATTTTAAAATTTTCATATTTTGGGATTATTTTCAATAATTTTTTTTTTTCACCACGACGTGAAGATGTTGCCACTACGGACAAAAACCTAAACTATATGTCGGAAATTGTCGCAAATCAGCAAAGTTTTCCCGAAAAGCTAGTTCTTATGACGGCTTTCAACAAGTTAACTTATCTTTGCATATACATATATTCCATAACCCCAAATTTAAATCGCTCGAAAACAAGTTTATTTATCATAAACAAACTAAACATATTAAGAGGAATTATTAATTAGAGGAATGCATTAACGTTACTTGATGTACCTTTTTTTGTAATAGGTATTAGGTAAAAACTTAAGCCGAAAAATTTTAACTTACAGCCCCTTCATGGTTGGCTACTGATTTTTGTCTCCGAGACGATATAAATAGAAAGGAGACAATTTTAATTTTCGGCTTCATGGTTGGCCACCGTTTACTGTCTCCATAGTATTAAGTTCCACACTTTGTGGATGACAAAAATATTGACATTTCTGGATTTACTTGACATTTGGGGCGAAATTTGACATTTCTGTCAAAGATTTATTAACATAAATTTTGTCATTAAACTTTTGTAGGTTCATTTCCAATTTTCGTCTCAACAAAGAAGGTTTATGTACGTTTGTAACGAAATAATGGACTCTTTTTAGAAACCCAATACGTGCATCAAGCATGCCACCCGTTTTAAAATTCTGGTTATTTTTCCAAAATTTCAATATTTCGTTCATATTCCCTTTTGGTGCTGATTTTTGTACTGAAAGAACATTTTGAAATAAATTTTTTGATATAAATTGTAAATATTTTTTTACTTACGTGCACTTTTTCAATTTGGCGACAGCAAAATAGCTGTCTCCGAATTTTGACATTTCTGGATACAACTATAAGAGACTGTTGCCAACCATGTAGAGAGAAAAAGTGTGGAAGACATTCCCGCGGAGATACTTCGCCAATGTCGCCAACCATGAAGCCAATTTTATCTCGGCGACTAAAAAGGCGATATTGTAGCCAACCATGAAGGGTCTGTTAATCTTTGAATTAAGCCGAAACACGAATAATCGAACCCGTTTTCTGTTCTTTTTAAATCTAAAACTCGATCAGATTTCTATTCTATTCTAATTCTATTACAATTTTTTAAGCAGACAAATATTATTTAATAAATAAATAGTCTTATTAAAGATTATGATTAAATACTTTTAAAATTAAAAAACATAATCAGGCATGTTCTGAAAATCGATTTCGATCGAAATCGAAATTGAAATCGACTTTTGGTGTTCCACATTTCGATCGGTCGCTTTCAAATCGATTTAATTTTGACAGACAGTTCAAATCGAAATAGGAGTGTTCTGCAAATCGTTTTAGTCGTTTTGAAATCGTTTTTATTTCGATCAATTATAACAAAGTGAAATGATACAAAAAATTTGAATTTTCCGTAAAATAACGTATGTTTTGTTGAATGTGCATTTGCTAAATGTTCAATATATACATTCGATCAATGTCATGTAAATTACTGTCTGCATCAGGTAGTTCGTCGTCAAACAAATCGTGTTCTTCGTCGAAATCATCCAAATTATAATGTCTGCATATATTATAAGATGACACTTTCGACGATATTACGCGCTTTAGTATGCTTCTGGTGGAAATATACGGGAAAAAAGTTCCTGTATTAAATACAATGTGTTATAAAGATATGTTCTAATCCATACCCAATCGCTCAACAGCCAAGAACCACGTTCACCACCTTCATTATTTCGACAAATACTTTTTTGCTCGATTCATTTTAAAAATATAGGAGTCGTGACTCTATCAAGGGAGACAAGCATCCACTCTTCTAACAATCATGTTGATGTTTCTTGGGTCATTGCTATGTATATTTACTTTGGACACAGTACTTTTTCAAGGACAGGTAGCACATTGCTGCGTCAATGGAACCAAAATTTCCTTTTTCAAGGGATTTATTCTCTTTAGAACGTCCTCAAAGGCCTCACACATGACTATGCACATAATACAAATGCTGATTCTGAAACTTCTAAATAATTGGAATGATCTCTCAGCATGTGCCTCTTCATTTTATCTTTCTTTTTCTTCGCATCTTTACTTCCATCAACCAAAAAATTTTCATTTAAAAAATTTGACTTCATTTATTTTACGATAGCGTCAAAACGGAACAGCAGCATGTGTTTGAATATACTCTTCAAATCGATTTGATTTTGACTCGAAATTGCCAAATCGATCGATTTCCAGAACACCTAAAATATTTTCGATCGATTTGTCAATTCGATTTCGATCCAATTTCGATCGATTTCAAGAACATGCCTGTATGACAGTTTTTTGGAAAAATAAATAAAAATAAAAGTTGATAGAGTTAAATAAAATGAATCAATCTCATTTCTGAATTAAATTAATGGCAGTAAAACAAAAACTTGTTATTACAACGTACTGCTATAAAAACGAAATTTTTGTTGATATTATTATTAAAGTTACATCGTTTTGAAAACATTTTTGTATTATGATAATAAAAAATATGAAACTTTTCAATTATTTAACAGCATTACATAAATATATAAATTCCCCAAGTGTTTCCTCCAATCGCCTAATAATACCCCAAATGAAAAGAAAATTGCACAAAATTTATTTCCCAACATACGGCAGCATTGTTTTGAACAAGTCACACGCATTGTCTGACAATCAATACGTGTGAGCAGAATTTTTGGGCAGAATAGAGCTTCATCTCTTTGGATTGTGAGCTTGATGTGAAAGTTTCATTTAATTTAATTTTTTTCGGGAAAATATATTCTGCTATAATATATTAGCCATTTCTAAGCATCGTTTTTCATAGCATTTTTCATGCTGCTTTTGCAAGCTGCATAAATTTTGCAAAGTTCTTATTCATTCTTGATTATGAAGTTTATATCTATATGTATAAAACAAAGTCGGGTTAGCTACAACATTTATATGTAACTCAAGAACGGGTGGACCGATTTTAATTATCTCTGATTTGTTTGATTTTTCTCCACCCCGAATAGAACATAGGCTATAAAACTTTCATTTAGGGTGCACATTTAGGGTGGCTTTCATACAAATATAATTTTCAGAAAGACCATTTATTCGATTCATATTGAATTTGCATCACGTAGATTTTATATTTAAAAGCATAGCTTAGGCTACAAATCTTTTATTAAGGGTGTATATTTAAAGTGGCCCTCATACAAAAATATTTTTTCAATATTAGTTTCTCGAAGACCGCTTAATCGATTCTCATGGAATTCATACCTAGTGGCTTGAGGCACAGCTTAGGCCGAAAACATTTTATTAAGGGTGCATACTTAAGGTGGCCCTCATACAAAAGTATATTGCTTTTTAAATGTATCTTATGATTTGTGGAAGGTTTTTGCAAATTTTGGTTTAGAAAAATGGGCGATGACACGTCCTCCAAAATTGAATTCATCATATCTCATTAACTACTGGACGCAGATGAATGGGACTTGATACAAAAGGTAGTTTAGCGAAAAGTTAATACGTCATTCATTGAATGTTAGGCGGTGCGAAGTTCGCCGGGTCAGTTTGTGTAAAAGTATAGCAAGGTAAAATTAAAATTGTAATGTTGTACTTACCAAAGGCTGCAATAAATTCGATGGTTATTTTATTATTGAAACACAATTTACTCGTTCACAAATTTTACACAAAAAAATCAAGATTTTTACTTTTGGAAAAAGTTTATTTATTTTAGTTGTCAACTTCAAATTAGATTTTTGTTGACATATGTACCGTCGATTTTTTTTCTGTTAAAATATGAAAAAGAAGCAATAGCAATACCAAATTTTTTACAAAAATGTTTCTATCGCTTTTCTACTAACGTTCCTTATGAGAATTAGTTGATGAATGTATATTTTAACTTAAAAATTTTGTTAATAGTGTTTGTGATGGGGTCAGTCCATAATTTAATATGGTTAGTAATTTTTTGCTGGGTAATTTATTATATGTATTATGAAATAACAAGTATTAGACAGTAAGAACTAAAAATACAAAAACATTACATCTTTCAATTGATTTCCATAAAACAGGAAAACAAAATTAAAGTTAATCAGAAAGTGAAAAGAAAACATTAAAGTGAGTTACATGACTCACACAAAAGTTGCTTGCCGTCTTGGAAGAGTCATTCGCATTGCAGGCATCGTACCCAAGTCTGAATCTTTTTATCCATCTGGAAGGATTTTTTGCAAAAAGCACAGGTAATGTCATTACTGGATTGTTTCGACCCAATGATCTTCGTCTGAGCTCGGCAAATGCAAGCTTTCATCCGAATCGCTCGAGGAACTGTTTTTTTGGAAGCTTTCTTCGCTTGCATTTTACTACTGAAAGTATTTTTGGCGTCTTCTTATTTTTTCTTTGTTCAATGTTTTAATGCTTTCTTCCAAAGATAACACAGGCCGACGAAATTAAATCCGAATCCGAGCTCAGAATTGCTCTTATACGTCAAGTTTTCGAGATATCCTAAACTAAAAGTGCAAAAAACACGGTTTTTGGCTATATTTGAGGTTATTTTACATCGAGAATAAATTTTTTTTTTTCAAAACTGATTGCAGCGTCTGAAAGTACTGCTCTTCTTCAAAACTTATTTTAAATAAATTTGTGTAATTTATATGGTGATGTTGTCAAAACCGTTTTTTTTTGCCCCTGGAGTTGATAGGCTGTTGAAGTTTAGGTGGTGGTGAAATCTTCCAAGGTGTAATGAAGTTTGTCATCGTTGCACTACTTGTGCTGGTAACTGGTTCTTCGAGTGTAGCGTCATTGTTTTTGGCTGCATTACTTGTGCTGGCAACTGGTTCTTCTGAAGCATAATTATAATTATTCGTAATTTCAGCAAGAAAGTCGCTCTCCTGAAATATATTTTTATCAAAAGGCAAAATGCCAGTACATTTAAATACATTTATTGCGATCTGTAAATTTAATGGGTAATGTGATATGGTATGAGGGTAATGTGATATAGTATATCACTTTACCCTACTTGGACTATATCACATTAGCCGCATTTCAGTTTTAAAACTATCAGATCATTTTATCAAAACACACTTCAGCAAATGAAAAACTCACCTTATTTATGACAAAGTATATTCACCAACTAACAACTTTTAGTATTTCGGCTTTAATATCTACTTTATTTTGGCTAAATTCACACATAATATGCACACAAATAAAATTGCGACTGAACCGCTAAATCGATTTTACCGCACTGAGAGCAAAAAACAGTGAATGCGAGCGCACAAAAGCTTGCAGCACATGTCTTTTTCCGTTACTGTTATGTTGACAAGAAACTGTCGGAACTTGTCTATTTAAGAAAATATGATAGTACCAGGTTAGGCAATTGAAATGATAGGTTATGTTTACACAACTGTCCTTTCCAAACCTTTCATCGCACAACGCTCAATTTCAACATGGTAATTCCTTGATATATTGTCTGTCAAGTGACAGAAGCATTTTGGTATAATTGAAAACGTTTTCAAGATGTACGGTTTGGAAATGAAAAGAAATTTGGTGATTGGCCTTCATTCGGAAAGCAAAAAAACGTTGAGATACGTCGATCAACCGCCGAAAGCAAAATTGAACTATATTTTTATCAGCCGTACCATCAAACGTTTTAAGTAGACCGTCAGCATTGAAAAATGCTACGTTGGTGGCCGGTGATGCACTGCAACTGGGCGAGTAAACGTCGAATTTGTGCGGAAACGATTGGAACGAAAATCTGAGAACAATGCAGCTCAAATGGCAATCAAGATGGAAGTAAGCAATCGAAGCAGACGCCATTTTCTGAAAAACAAGTTAGATACCAAGCCTTTCAAAAGATTCAAGTCGCAGGACCATACTGCATTGCAACGAGACAAGCGCCTCAAGAGAACGAGAGAGCTGATACGCTTGCGCCGCAGAAATGAGTTGACCACATTGGTGTTTTCTGACGAGAAAACAATCTGCATCGAGCCGTTTTTCAACAAAGAAAATGATTGGGTGTAACTAAAGGGACGTTACAGCGACCATTCAGACGAGATACAAGTCACTCAACGGCAAGGTGATGAACAAATTGTGGAATGGGCGTCAGTGAGCGAAAATGGCAAATCTCCATACGTTTTTCTACCGATGGGGCGCATTGAGGTCAAAATAAATCAACAAAATTTATCGGAATATGTTCGAGCCTGACCTGCTACCATGTACACCCCAAAATTTCACTTTCGAGCGCAGTAGATTCCAGCAGGACTCAGCGCCGTCGCATAAAGCCAGAGAAACGCAGAAATTGCTTGAAAAAAACGTTTCATCGTTCATAAAACACGAACTTTAGCCGTAGCAGTCTCCCGACATAAGACCGCTGGGCGACTGTATTTGGGGCATTTCGCAGACCAGTGCATGTGCTAAAAAACACACAAGTATGGACTCGCTGAAGAAGCATTTGACTCGAGCATTTAACAATTTTGACCAAAACATCATACGGGCATCGATTCAGTCGTTCGATAAGCGTCTAAAAGCTGTAGCCAAGGCCAAGGATGGGTATATTCCAGATAAGAAATCAATAAACAAACTTCGGATATTCTTCTTTTACGCAGAAAACTCAAAAATAAAAAAAGTTGAAAAATAACCGATATTTTTCATTTCTAAAATATATCATTTCAATTGCCGAACCTGGTATATCACATTACCCGACCATATCACAATACCCGAAGTTACTCTAACTTTTTAAATTTATATTGATGAAACTTTTTCGTATTCTCGATCTAGCAAAAAGCGGGGGTGTATGTAGATTTTTGTCCCTCACTGAACATAAATTTACATTTCCAAAAAATATTGGTAATGTTAACGTCCTTCTAGGAAAAGTCATGAAACGTTAGTTTTTCTTTGTTTATTTAAACGAGACCAACGACTGTACTACTTACCTCAAAATTCAAAAAAAGACTAAATCTTTTGACCAGATCATACCGAAGATGTGTTTTATCAATCCTCATCATTTAACACAAATATCAAAATATTTTTAATATATTTAATTAGAGATATATTCGATTTGCTTAAGGCTACTTTACATTATTATACTGAGTAGAACGACATGTCAAAATTTAATTTGCATATGTAATAGTGAAAACAGATGAAAAAAAATTGATTTGCTTTTTCGACAGTTGCTTTCTTATACGTTTGAGTTTTTAGAAACGTTTCTAATTCGTCACACATTTGGTTACACTTTATTTAGACATGTCGTATTACTCAGTAGGGCAATGCAAAGTAGTCTTTGTTAAGTTTCAAATAAACTTGGTTTCACTTAAGGTTATCAAATGCGTTTTAATTAAATTTTGATTGTACAATTGAAACATATAAAATATATTTAAAGTAGGTATAGAATAAGTACTGGAATAAAATACTTAAACAAATGTTTTGGAATTTGATCGAACGTTTGTTTATAAATACATGTGACAGTAAAATAATAATAAAACGGCAATATTTTTTACAAAATATGTATCCGAAATACATCACACGCATATTGGTGTTATACTTAGCTTAACCATATTAATAAAACTTAAGAGTAAGAGGATACGTGTGCGATAAGTCTCATTAATCACACATCCCAAATATTCTTATCATAAAATGTTTACGTAGACAAATATTATGAACTATGTAAGAGATTCCCTCTGCTATAATATAATGCAAATAATTATTGCACCACCACTTAATTAACATTAATTTAAATGTTTCATACTACAAAAAAATATTTTTTATAGACTAATGTGTAGCTAATAACCAAAGAAGTACATACATTAACTTAAAAAATAAAAGTCGTATATAACAATAAAAGCACAAATAAAGTAGGTAAAGTAAAATTTTTACATTTTATGAAGGACAGTTAACCGAAAATAAAATTTTTCCGATTTTAATATCAATTTCAGATATGTAAACCAGATGTATTCTCGGCCACTGTTAACTTATACGTAATATGTTATGCAAGTTGACGGTAGTAAATACAAAATATATGTATTAGAATTATGTTTCTCGTTATTTATAAACATTATCTACGATTTTTATAAAGTAAATATGTTTTCATAGATTGAGGCAGATGTAATTCTTGGATTCGTTCTTCTAAATCGTTTTTTCCAACTTGTTGTCGAATAATCCTCCTGCACAAATCCATAAGTGGAAGTGGCTCCGCTAAAAAAAATTAAAGAAAGTTTTCCAATTATTTTAATGAGCTTAACGTTTAGTACAGTATGAGTAAATATCAAAAGAAGTTGCAAAAATATATAATATGTAGTCAGTAAGTCATGGGTTTTGTTTACCCGCTTCAGACCAACTATCAGTGACCTCGAGTATGCTGTGAAGAATTTACAAAACTTTTTAATCAAACCCTTTGTATTTGTTTTACATTACACAAAAATATTAGCTAGTTTCAGAGAGATATAGGAAAAGGGGGGGGGGGGGGAGCGGTAGGCGGAGAAGGGGTACATTGATACATGGGGCACATAGATACGGCGGTCGTTAAAACAAAACAAAACGCAGTAACATATTTTTTCAAAAACATATAAATAGACGTCGACAAAGCCAATCATATGTTTGAATTGCAACTGCATTCAGTTACGGCTTCGTCTATGATAAGGATAAACCCGCTTTGCACGCTCGTGAGTAAAATAGTGCCGATCTGTTTGACTGTGAATTTAATTGACAAATTTTGTGTTGACAATTGCGTATTACGGTATACGGTAAGTACACATCCTTCATAATTTTTACGTATTTGTAATTATTATAATTGCTTGACACTTGCATGTAAAATTATTGTTTAAAAAAAAAAAAGTGACTTGGGGCACATTGATACAACCATCCAGCGGGCACATTGATGTGTATCAATCTGCTCCGTCTGGTAAATAATTTTTACTTCGTCGTCTTTTTACTTCACAGGAAGGAATATGGAATATTTTTATTTTGTGAACGAAGAAGGTGTGTTTTAAACTATGAATCAAAGTGCCCTTGACGTGTATCAATGCACCCCGTATGTGGGGCAGTTTGATACGAAATTCATTTTTTAAAAAACAGCGCACAAAATTTTTGCCTAATACTGTTGAGTTGAAATTTGATTCCAATAAGTTAGTAAGATAAACTATAAACAAATCCAGATACTTTTTTTAATAATTTTTGTCAATCTTCCTCCTTTTTTTCTGCTTGTAAAAAAATCGTATCAATGTGCCCCAACTCCCCCTATACTGGGCAAAGCAGTACAAAGGGTATATTTATCCTTGCATTACAACGCCGTTAATGTAATTATAAGGAATTTGTGTTTTAGTAGTGCTCTTGTAACTGCCAAGTTATAGCGATATTTCGACCTTCCGTTTTCGAGAACCACGAGGTTTTCGACTTAAGTAAATTCCTTTCATATGAATCATTTTAAAAAAGGCAAATTATCATGTCGTAGTATATATCACAGACATTCATTTTTGTTGACAATGATTTGTGTATGTTGATAAGTTTTTATTTCACGAGTCTGTATGTTTAGGGGCAAAGCGGTAAAGTTTATCACTTGGTTCCGTCATTTTATCGAATTTTCAGGAGTTTCGAAAAACAGAAAAGTTTTGGACGGCCATTCATCACACACAAAAAACCCAATTTAAAACAAATGTATAAATATCATTTTTTATGTATTGTACTTCGTATACCGCTTTACCCCACCCGAGGAGCAAAGCGGTAGAAACGTACTTTTTTTGCATCGTAATAATAAACATCTTCTGTTGAGAAAATGTGCCTAATTACCTTAATAAATTCAATATACAGTTGTGCTCACTACATTAAGTCATTCGTATGCTACGTACCATTTTTGTTAAAATTTATTTAGTGATTTTTTTTCTGAATCTGAAGCTCGTTTCTTTAACTCGTAACGATCGCAGTTACCGACTCATATTATCGATTTGACCTCACTCTCTCCTGCACTGTTTCTGTAAAAATTTGAATCGACTTCTGTTTCAATTTGTTCGTTTCAAATCGATAACTTGTCACATTCTCCGATTTCCTTTCAATAGAACCTTTTAAAAAACTGTTTCTGTAAGAAATGTGAATCGATTTAAAATGTCACTTTTGTCACTGACTCTGCAGTAAGTGCAAATTTTACCGATTCTGATAAATGCCAGTAATGTTGTGTAAATATGAAGTAGCAAGTACACAAAATAAATTTCTTAAACCGGGTACTTTCGCTGTACTTGAATTTTTTACTGATTATAAACTTTTTGTTTGTTATAGAACGTTTTATTTTTCAAGATAATGTGTTTTAAAACTAAAACATATCTACATAACAGTCAGAAACTTAAGCAAAAAAATTTTTGTTAAAGCAACGCCAAAATACCCGGTTGCAAATACAGTGGACCCCGCATAATAGATCCCCGGTTAGCTGAATTCCCCGGATTACTGGTCTAAAAAAAACCCAATGAAATTTTCCTCATTTGAACTATGTATATAAATCCCCTGTTAAATGATTCCTGCTTATTTGATTTCCCCTCTTAAATAACCAGAAAAAATATTTTCCAAGTTAAAAATACATGAAAAAGTCCCCTTTTAAGAGATCAACCATGTTAGAAGCAACATTGAAAAAAAGTACAACGATGAAAGATTGACAGTTTAAAATCGTTTGATGACAGTAGCGATCTTTCATTGTTTAATAGGTGTCATAAATACATATTATATTGGAGTCAAAAATGTTGTTTCTTGATACTCTCAAGTTTCAGAGGATGCACAATTCAAAATTTGAAAAAAAAATTTTTTTTTTCTTAATATTTTTTCAATTCAATTCAATTCAATTCATTTTATTTCATTTTTCAGTACATAAGAATATAATTCTTTTAAGCGGAGTCTTTAAAATGGTCCTTGTTTTTAAGCATATGTATTTAATTAATTTTGTTATTTTGCTAGGGCATTGTGCCATCCGAAAAGTTCTGACTTTTTTTTTTAGTAAATAAAAACATTTAATGAGGTAAAAAATTTTGTACTAATTTTTTGCGTTGAATATACTTGAATATACTTATTTTGCGTTTCAAAAATCTGACAATCCTATCTTGAGGTAAGGTCAGTAAAATAAATTTTTTTTCTTCGCTTAATTGACTAAGTCGATTAATTATCCGGGATTCTTTTAAATGATCCGTTGGATCAAATAAGCGGGCCCCTCTTTATTGTTTCCCCGGTTAATAAATCCAAATTTTTTGCGCAGTTAAAAGATCAATTAAGCGGGGTCCACTGTATTTGTTTAGTTTTCGTTTCACATCACTGAGTGTAAAATATCAAAATAAAAATTGCCATATTGCGTAGATTACAAGCTGTATTTGATTTAATTTGTATTTCATTTTACATTTTATTTCGTTCAACTTCAAAGCAATCACTTCTTTTGATTTAGTTATTTATTATTTTCTAATATCAAATATTGTCGCACATAAAAGAAAACAAACGCAAATAGACAGGTACCTGTCATTTGATTCAATTTCGCAACGTTTCTTCTCGATTTGTGTTTTTTTTCCATCACGGACCGAATTTTTAACGATTTGAATGTACAGAAACATCAGTTATCACGAAATCGGCAATTCAGGATCGAAACAGTGCTACGTCACACAAACCGGTAATTTGCCGATTTTTTTACAGAAACGAGCTACTGATATTATTAGTTTTTATAATCCTGCTATGTTAAGCATCAATTTACGGCAAAAAAATCAAAATAAATGTTTTGGGTTTATCCCGAAAAATGCAAAAACGTCAATAAAGGTCATGTATACTGTGCTCATATAATTAAGTCATCTGAAAGAAAGTAATTGAAATTGTTGAATTTTTGGTGTGAGTCTTATTTTTTCTAATTAGATTAGCTTAATAATGAGTAGAACCTTTTTGTTTCATAAATGTTGAGAATCGGTTTGGCATGCTGCTTACCAGGCGCGCATATTGGTCTGGAGTAATTTTATGCCAATTCTCTTGATAAAATAGCCACAAGCTGCTTTTCTTGCGGGTTTTCGTGCTGCTACGACTCGTTTTATTACGCCTCATAAGTTCTGTATAGAATTTAAGTTGGAACTTTGAGGTGGTTGATAATTTAAAGCGATAAATCCAATTTCAACGTACTTGGGAACGATGTTAGTCTCTATGTGCAACATATTTCACTCAAAGAATAAATCATATTCTAAAAGTTAGTCCTTTGAAAAAGTGTTGCATTTGCGAACCGACGACTTTTGTTGATGTTTTTCGAGCACACATACGGTTTTGGCCTGGCAACACATACATTCAATTTTTTTATACAGGAATATACTAAGGGAACATTTGGCCACCGATTACACCAAAAATTTTCCGCTGAGATGGATTTTCCAGCTTGATAATGGCCCAATACATTAATCTACACTTGTCAAATCTTGGCTGGACACACAATCCACCAATATTCTGAAGTGGCCACCTCAAAGTTCCAACTTAAATTCTATACAGAACTTATGAGGCGTAATAAAACGAGTCGTAGCAGCACGAAAACCCGCAAGAAAAGCAGCTTGTGGCAAGTTTATCAAGAGAATTGGCATAAAATTACTCCAGACCAATGTGCGCGCCTGGTAAGCAGCATGCCAAACCGATTCTCAACATTTATGAAACAAAAAGGTTCTCCTACTCATTATTAAGCTAAACTAATTATAAAAAATAGGACTCACACCAAAAATTCAACAATTTCAATTACTTTCTTTCAGATGACTTAATGATATGAGCACAGTATACAGTCGTGGACAAAACAATAGGGTCAGCAATAACTTAGAAATATACATTAAATTTTTTGGCAACCCTTGTACGATACTAAACGAAAACTTTGGGGGAATTATTTATAGGTATTACTAGCTCCGAAAATGATTGGTTGGAAACTTTGAAAACTAACGGTAAATTATTTATACCCTCAACATTACGAAAAGCAGCTGTAGGACGTGGACAAAACAATAGGGTCACCTCTTTAATACAATTAAATTGCTAAATTTGTGACTAAAGTAGACATCGTGAGTATTGTTTTTATTAATTTCAGTTATATATGTATATAGCTCGCTCTTTAGCGCCTGATACATCTGCATTACCAATTGGGACAATGCCAATGAATAGAAATTGTTGTTGACTATTTCTGTAAGTTCGACCACAAGCGAGAGAATTTTCTTCACATCAGGAAATATTTTAAGTTTTGAGATTGAGAAGCACAAACTTGGAAAAAGTTTTGTTCTTACATGAAAATATGTAAAATTATCATTGTATAAATGTAAGTTGTTGTTTAATAGATTGTGTTAATCGAAGGTAACAAAATAAAAAAAAATTTGCACGTGAAATTTAATATGCTTAGTTTCGGGCCGGGCTTTGAACAAAAAATATTATTGTGGGCCTGGCTTTTAAATATTATAAAACTCTTAAGTAATTTTTTTAAGATATCACATATTTTTTGACTCAGTGACCGTAGTTTCATTTTTATGCTCGCGACTGTTTAATGTTTAAATTTTGCAACGATGCAAAAGACAATTTAATAGCTTTTCATTAATAGTAGAATCGTATTGTGGTCGAAACTCGACCGTACCAACCAAGTTTTAACTTTGGAGAATTTTGCCATGATCTTATTTAATTTCACTTTTCACCTTACCTCATTTCACCTCATCCAGCCATGAACGCAATCGAAATCCGTTGATTAAAACGTTTCGTATGGGTGAATCATGCGCGTACGATTTCTTTATTTTACCTACCTTAACGGCACATTATTTTTTTTTTGTGCACATCTATGAAACAGTACCTTTCTAATGATATAAGTTTCATTCCCCTTTCTTTATAATAAATACTAAAAAAGTATACCATAAGTTGCGATGTTCACGTATTAATATATAGAAGATTTTAAATATAATTGTTTAAGCAAAGACTCGTACATCTATCCACTAACGCGGTTGGTGAGAGACTCTATCTTAATAAAATCACTATTTATGGATGTGTGAGTGTAAAATTTTGCAAGGGCATGTAATTGAGTTAAGTGTATCTTATAGGTACATATATTACTTACGAT
Organism: Meiosimyza platycephala; assembly: GCA_963662105.1. NCBI lineage: Eukaryota > Metazoa > Arthropoda > Insecta > Diptera > Lauxaniidae > Meiosimyza > Meiosimyza platycephala. The sequence goes on along the minus strand of OY759210.1, from coordinate 60,357,797 downwards.
CTAATCCTCCAATATACCGCATTGTTATTTCGCAATGACCCCAAACTGCTGACACAATTGGATATAGTTTTTTTCCTTTGAGACCTCTGAATGCCACTCCAAGGTACTGTTGATCCACAATAAAGCTTAATGTTCCTTCGTCCATATCAAGGGCAACCAAAAACTTGTCTGGAACAAGAAATGCTTCGTCATGTTTAAGTATAGCTGGGTAAGTTACGCCAGGACAATTTTTTGAATCGTGATATAATTTATTTCTGCCTAAATCCCATCCCCAGCTATGTTCTGATGAACCGACTAAGCTCTGATAGCCAACAGAATGTAATGGCGCATCAGATGTTGCTACACCAACTACTGCATGAGTACCGCGTTGTCGAGTGGGCCAATATATTTCCCATACATGAAGTCCTTTCGTTAGACCAATTTTCCCACGAATACAGTCTGTACTTTGAGCAACAGGGTGTCTATGAAATGTTAACTTATCGTCCTCTTTAACAAAAATGTTTAATGACCTGTCTTCGGTGTTCCAAGAATGTTTAAGTTGAATTTCACGACTAGCAGCTGGCATATCTAAAAGAATGTCAACCCTAGCCGGTTTTACAAAATCTGCAGCTAATTCCCTAGGTATAATAGGTTTAAACGGTGTTTGCGAGTCATTTCGGTTAACATTTTTAACACCGCCACTTATTTTTTGGCCCATGTTCATGCCACGGCAGCTTCGAGTCCTTCTCTGGTCTAATACTGCTACTTTGTATGAAAGTCTCAAGCGTTCAAAATCCCTTGGTTCCAATCTAGATAAAACAACTCTAGGTGATAATGTAGATGCCGAAATATTTTGTGGACGCCGCCTATCACTCGACCGCAATACAGGTGTCCGACCACCTTTATATCTGAAAAATTAAAGTTTTTTTTAATTGTCATTTTATAATTTAGTACATATATTATAGGCTGTTTTGTTTGCATTGCTAACTATAACTGTGGTGATGCTCGAATATTAATGTTGTTTCCGAAAAATCGGATTCGAAATAATCGCGCGAACGAAATCAGAGCATACACAAAATTCAAATGTCATCACAAAACCTTGCACTGATAAAAGTTAAAATTAAGGACTCTGCCACGCCTCTGTAATAGCCTTTGAAAACTTGAAACCTAGCCCAAACCTAATTTTGTTCACATGTGAACCAAATCACCAAGTTTCATCAAAATCGCTGAAAATTTTTCGAAATAGGTTTGGCCATACAGTGCCCGTCGACCGATTTCACCCATTTCCAATCCCAAGAAGCTTTTTTGGAGGTGTAACCTGTGTGTCAAATTTCATTCAATTAGCTTGCTTGGTTTTCCCGTAAACCTGACTTCAACACACACAGACAGATGGACAGCTAAATTGACGCAGGAGGTGACGCTGATCAAGAATGTAGACATTTTTTTATAGATGCAACGCCTCCTTCTATGATTTACAAACGGACTGACAAAGTGAAAGTGTAGGGAATAAAAAAAAAACACATGACAAATGAATTGCCGAAAAACTCTTACAGTTATCAGCATATCGTAAATTAAAAAATTTTAAAAACTAATACATACGAAGGAGGGCTGAAAAGTAATCACTTTTTCGGCCTGAGTTCATTTTATTTCTTAACAAAGAATCCTTTTAGGTACATACACTTCATCCAACGGTGATCCAATTTTTTGATGGTATATATTTGTATATGATTCATTATGCCTTCATAAGAGAAATCTTGAGATCTACTCTTTTATGCAATTCGCAACAGAATAAATTGTATTCTAAAATGCATAGAATCGGGTTGTAATAGCGCCCCTGAAGGATATGGTGGATGAAGAACAAATTTATATAATTTTGCCAAAACTGTTTATGGTGGCTTATCGAATTTTTGATGTCTCATTTAAGGATATTTCCCAAATTTCAAAAATAAATTTAAAAAAATACAAGTACGCGAATTTGATTTAACGCGATTCAAAAAAAGTGTTGCGTTCTGTTTTTGCGCGAATTGATTTGATTTAACGCGATATTACAAAACATGAGCTTGATAATTAAGTTGAAACTCTGAATGATGATAATGACAATCAAGTTTCTCAAAAAAGTATGCGCGTTTTATCAGAAAATAATACCGATTAAATAATGATTTACAATATTTTTTACCTGTTTTTATTTTATTAAAATGAATAGCTTTTTCTTCTGTTTTCTTATATGTCGTATGAATTTTCTTTTTGATTAATTAATATTTTTATTGCATTTTTTCATATGTATTTTATAAGCTACTTAAATAAAATAGGTCAAAGCGCCTGTAAAATCGGATATTTCTTATACTTTTATGCTATTTTTTTTTTGTTGATTTTTCAAATGTGGAACCAATCCCCTACTTTTATATGGACAGTGTATCTTTTTTTACGCGATTTTTTACGCGGATTTTTCAGGAACGTATCTATCGCGTAAAAACAGAATTAGGTGTATATGAATTAAATTAAATTAAAAAGAAACACCTTAAAATTGAGGTCGCAAATTTAAAAAACAAAAAACAAAACTTTTATTTAATTTTTTATTTTTCTAAGTAAATGCATTTCGACTAGCTTGCTAGTCATCTTCAATTGTGTTGCTGAAGATGACTAGCAAGTCGAAATGCATTTACTTAGAAAAATAAAAAATTAAATTAAAGTTTTGTTTTTTGTTTTTTAAATTTGCGACCTCAATTTTAAGGTGTTTCTTTTTAATTAAATTGAAAAAGAGTACGCGGTATCGTTCAATTTTAAATATTATATAAATTAAAGTTTGAATTGTTGAATCGAATCGGATTTATTATATATATTTATACCTTTATTATTGACAGAAAAAAATTAAAAATTCAGCGCCTCATAAATAAAAAGTTATTATCAAAGGAACATTTTAAGCCAGAAACCTTAACGGACAAAACTAAAGCACCCCCATTTTTATGGTAAATAAAAAATTTTAAAATTAGTACTTAGTTGCAAATCCTTTATTCTGGACGACACACACATATCTTTTTGGTATACAGGAAACTACATTATTAATGATATCCTGCGATATTCCTTCCCGGGATATTTTCAAGAATTGAAACAAATCCGCCGTGGTTTTGCAATTTTCTCTCTTGATTTTCATGTTAACGATCTCCCACAAGTTCTCAATAGGATTCAGGTCAGGGCAGACCAACTAAGAAATTTAATTCTATTGCTCGGAAGCCACGCCTTAAAAATCTAAATGGTGATTTTGGATCGTTGTCCTGTTGGAACCCCCACTTAAGTGGCATCTCATCATCGGTAGCATCACTTCTTCTAGTATGTCAACGTACATGGAGCGATCCTTAATTTCATCAATCCTATGAATTGGCCCAATCCCATGATTGGATTAATGGATTAATGCATATATTTCAACATGACAACTATCAATAGGACGCCAAATTATTCCATTTTAGTTTAAAATGAAAATCATTAAAATATTATGTTACGTTTCGCTGCATTTTTCTAGATGAAGTCGAAAACGAGTTTTATTTTTGCCGCGTGCTAGATCTCATGTTTATTGCTTATATATTGGAAACCTCAAATGACAGGACCTACCTTTTGCACTAAACATAATCCTACTAAAATGCTATCGAAAAATAAAAACAAAATTCTTCAGTTTTCTTTATTTTTTTGCACTCCAACAGCTGCTTTCGTCTGAATTATTTCCCAAGCGCTTTTAAGGTCGCCAAGGTAATTGCTGTTCACAAACCCAATAAGCCTTTACATAACCCCCAATAGCTACAGGCTCATTAGTTTACTGAGCAACCTCGGTAAATTGTTTGAAAGACTAATCCACAACCGGCTGGTAGAATTCACCACTGATAATAATATTATCTCAAGTGAGCAATTTGAATTTAAAAAAGAACATAGCACAATCTATCAAGTCAACCGAATTGCCAACAAAATTTTATTCAACAAGCGTTCTAGACACTCAACTGGCATAGTTTTACTAGACATCGAGAAAGCATTTGACACAGTTTGGCACGATAGATTACTCTATAAACTTCTCAAAGCGGATACCCCTTTGTATTTATGCAGGATAATTTGCTGATTTTTTAGATAAAAGAACTTTTGCTGTTTCGGTCAACAATCAAACGTCATCACATATACAGGGTGAGGCACTCGAACTGCAACCAACTTCACAGCGCTGTGAACGCCAAACCGGTAGTGACAGCGCGCCCTTTTTTTGCACAAAGACAGTTTATTTAGTTATCTACAAGTCTTTCAAAGCAGTTACGCCGCAATTCAGTGAAAAAAAAATTATCCGCGATGGAGTTCAGACGTAGAAGTGTAATCGCGTTATATTTGGTCGGAAAACCACAAGTGACTATTGTTAGAGAGCTCCAACACCTTAATGTGACTAAATCTTTTGTATCTCGCACCATATCTCGATATAACGACATGGGCAGCGTTGCAAAACGTCATGGTGGTGGTTGGAAAAAAACAGCAACTTCACCAGAAATGGTTCGCAAAGTCAAGATGCGAATTGAACGAAATCCTCGACGCAGTGGAAGACAAATGGCAGCTGAGTTGCAAATATCGCCAAGAAGTATTTAACGAATATTGAAAAATGAGCTAGGAGTAAAGCATTACAAGTTTCAAAAAGCGCAAAATCTAACTGATCCACAAAAAAAGTTAGACTGGAACGTTCAAAGGAGTTACTACGCTTATACGAACGTGGCCAGTTGCCGAATATCGTTTTCTCTGACGAGAAAAATTTCTCAATTGAACAATTTGTGAACAAACAAAATGATCGCGTCTACTTAGCGAAGAGATCATTCGAAAATTTGAGCCTTCGATTGGCCACAAGAATTCAAGCACCACCATATGGGATGGTATGGGCCGCCGTAACGGCCGATGGACGGTCTCCGCTGGTATTTTTGGACCGTGGCGTTAAGGTAAACGCTAATGTGTATCGCGAAGCAGTCTTGGAAGGAGCTCTGAAGCCGTGGGCAGATAAACATTTTGGTGAAAGAGAGTGGACGTTTCAACAAGACTATGCACCGTCTCACAAAGCACGCGCAAACCAAGAATGGCTAAAAAACAATGTTCCTAACCTAATATCAAGTGGACAATGGCCCCCATGTTCACCAGATGCAAATCCGCTGGACTTCTCCGTGTGGGGTATATTAGAGGCCAAGGTTAGAACTAAAAAGTACCAAAGTGTTGATTCGCTCAAGGCCGCCCTTCGCCACGAATGGTGTCGCATTCCACAACTTCACCTTCGTGCAGCATGTGATGCTTTTATCACAGATTAAGAGCCATAATTCGTGCTAAGGGGGGCCATATTGAAAATTTGAAATAGCTTCAAAAATTTTAATTATTTGTTAAACCTTTTTCATAGTTTTTAATAAAATAAATTTTCAAATAAAAAAATTACAGCGTTTTGAAAAGTTGCAGTTCGAGTGCCTCACCCTGTAGACCTTAAGGCGGGTCTACCTCAAGGTTCTGTGCTATCACCGATGCTTTACTCAATTTATACATCGGACTTCAAACCACCTAAGTTCTTGGAAGCAGCGTACTATGCTGATGATACTGCGTTTTTAACTTCTAACAAACTTTCAAGAGGACTGATGAAGGAAATGGAAAAAGGACTTCTCAGTTGCAATAAATATTTCAAGAAATGGAAAATTAAAATTAATATAGATAAAACCATATTTAAGATGAATGTCGTGAGTAAAAGAGTCCACGGATGGAAATCGATCTATTTAATGTCATAGAGGAGTCCTTCAGGAAGGATTATAGGCTGCCAAAAAACCTTTAAGCTGACGTCATTACTGAGATGCAACCACAGGACATGCAGAAATCCGAAATTCCATTTCGAACGCTATTTTTGGCCATGGATCGTACCACAAATTGTCGATTACACCTTTGCAACATCGCTTATACAGTCCTCTATTTCGCGAAGTATCATTGTATCAGCATAATCAACACGGCTGGGTTAAGATAACCGTAACAAATTCACACGATGGGCCTAGGTCGTACTGGATACATCTTGAAGATGGAACGGTATACAAAAGGAACTCAAAATGGTTGCGAAAACGAGCAGAGGGAGATGTTGTATAAAGAAGCTGGGAAATCTATTCTAGCATTGCAACATACTCTCATTTTTATAAATTGAGTAAAGAGCAGTCGTAGTCGAATGTTTGATAGAATACTACATAAAATAAAATAAAAAAAAAAGTCTGTAGCAACATGGAGTTTTTTTAAATATATTTTTGATATTTTATTAATTGAAATTTGAAACGTCAAAATTTGACAAGTTTACCACGAAAGCTTTTGTGTGGGGAATACAAAAGCTTTATCTGAAAGACTTTTTCGCTAGAATACTTAGTCTTAGAAAATGTCTTACAAAATATTTTTGTAAGACTTTTAGCTGTCTTTGCCAGAATAGCCCTGTAAATTTCCTTTCATTCTTCCATGATCCTTCGAATAAAATATCAGCCTTAAAATTATGAGCGACAAAATATCACTTTCCCACTTCTTTTCTAATGATCAGTAATTCATTTTGCAAAGACAGAATAATTTAAATTTGAAAGTTAAAGCAAACACAAATTTTTCTAAGTACTCTCAATCCACAGCTGCAAACTTTTTTTCCACGAAACAATAGTTAGACAACAAAATCTACGTTATTGTTGCTTTGCATGCCAAGAATAAAAATAAGAAACGAAAAAGACAAAATTGTTTGTGTATTTCGTATTGCTTAGTGCGGAGTGCTGTGTAAGGGCTTTTACAAAAACAATTGTACACCAAGTGCATAGGGCTTGGGCGCCCCTGCTGTAAAACCACCGCATCGCAACAGAAAATACGTAAGTGATCAATTGATGGCCTTTTACCATACCATTTTTCATAGGGGGTGACTTCGTGAAGCACTTTTGTTGGACACCTGTTTTAAATGTAAGTAGCTGTGTATATCGCCTCTGCCCACAAACTTTGAGTAAGACCTGAATATTCTAGCAGGCACCGTGCCATACCCACCAAAGTTCTATTGGCTCGTTCCGACACACCGTTTTGCTGAGGACAATATCCAACAGCTTTTTGGTGTAAAATTCCATTTTCAGCAAAATATTCCTTAAAACGGGAGTTTGTATACTCCTTCCCGTTATCACTTCTAAACAATTTTAATTTGCGGCCTTTCTGCTTCTCCGCCATCGCAGTAAAATGTTTGAATGCTTCAAAAGCATCAGATTTATTCTTTAAAAAATTTACAAATACCATGCGCGAATAGTCATCAATAAATGTGATGAAATATGAACAACCGCTACTAAATTTTACAGCTATAGGACCACACAAATCACTGTGTACCAATTCTAACACATTCTTGGTGTTGACACTTGAACAAATTTTATATGGCTTACTATTTATTTTGCATGTAGCACACGCAAAGCATTCAAAATTCTTTGGAACATTCACTTTAAGTCCATAAACCATATTTTTGTTAGATAATTTATTTAAATCAGGACATTTATGTGTCCTACTCGTTTATGCCATTTATTTGCATTATTTACGTACCGCATTACAAGAAAGCATAAAAAACATAGTTTTTTCTTTATTTCTCACAATTGCTTTGTCTTTCAAAAAGGTAACAGCATTACCCGCTGTAATTATTTTTCCAATTGAGATTAAATTTGAATGTAGGCTTGGTACATACAACATGTCTTTCAAAGTGACACTTGTAAATGAAGATTTCATTTTAATTTCGCCTATTCCTTCTGCAAACACATTTTCTCCTGAAGCGAGTACAACTTTTCTTTTTTCAGCTTTAAGAGAGTCAAATAGATGAACACTTTTACACATGTGTGAAGACGCGCCACTGTCTAAAATCTAGTTGTCACCTATCTTTGCCTCAAATGCACTAAATAGTATTTAGTAAATACGTTCTCTTTAACTGTTTTGCACTGTGAGCGTATGTGACCTTTTTTACCGCATTTAAAACATGCCATATTTTTTGGGTAACTGTTGCTAACATAATTGTTGTTGCTTCTAAAATTCCTATGCATGTTGTTTTTGTAAGTAGGTTTTACATACTTTTTGACTTCGTTCCGCGAATTTGCTACAAAAATTTTTTCTGAACTTGAATTGGATTTTCTCCTTGCCGCAGTTCTTCCTCCAATATTTTTGGAATCAAAGCATCAACTTTTGGTAGGTCGTCTCTGCTTTCCATTGCCACTATAAAGCTTTCCATTTTTTCGGGAAGACGGCAGAACAACAATATTGACAAAAAGCCGTCGTTTAATGAGACATTTATTTCTTTTAGTTCGTCAATAATTAAACAAAACTCGTTTATTTGTGAGGAGAATTTTTCACCTTTTTAAATTTCAATCGTACGAGTTTTTTGAACAGCGTAACTTTTCTACACGCACTTTCTGCTCTAAATACCGAACTTAATGTAGTCCATGCAATTTTTGCTGTGGAGCAACTTTTTATGTCAATTCACTTGGTTTAACGCACAAAGTAATATGCGCCAGAGCCTTCCTATCGCTTACCAGCCAAGCCTCCTTAGGTTTGCTTTCTCCGGACATGCACCATCAACTACGTGCCACAAGTCCAAGTCCAAGTTACCAGTAGACTCTTTATTTGGATCAACAACGTCGCGTAGTTTTCCGCATTGAGTTTTTCAATGCTATTTATACCGCTCGACATATCTACTTTTTTTTAACACCGGATAAAGAAAAAAAAAAACCGAAATATACTACTGATGAAATCGCAAATTAATACCGCCACTCTGGGCCCATAACCTTTGATGGTTCCGAATAAATAAAAATACGTGTGTTCGACTTCAAGTTTTAATTCATAAGACAATTTTGATATAAGCGGATGTTAAAAAGAGAATATGCAATTGGGTTGCAGACTTGCATTAATAATTACTGTTCATATGTAATTAGTATTAACCCTTACATTTCAACAATACTGATCGACATAAAATAGAGATGCGTTTGAAATATAATAGGAGAAAGAAAGAGGACTAATGTACTTAGAAAAAGACATGAAAACACATTTATTAAGATTAAAATGTAGACAATATTGTATAACTAATTACAAAGTTTATTATCTTCAATCTGAAAAAAAACAATATCAGGCTAATTTCTAATTTTAAGGAAAAATTTGCACAAACAAAGATACAATATAATAAATAAAGATGACAAGCAGCAACAAAGGACCCAACAAACAAAGTGCTCCCTTGCGGAACGCAAGAGGCTGCACAAAAACGTTGACATTAGCACTAACATTATAATTACTCTTATCAATAGCATGACTTAAGGTGTCTTTAGGAACGCTAGCAACATATAGAGGAACTGGGGGTATTGTGGTCTGCCTTTTTTATAAAATATTGCTACAGCCAAATGCCTCAACCTAATTCCTCAAATTTGTCAATGATATTGACTATTGTATTGTCTATCATAGCGTGTCATTTGTAATCACAATTTGTTAAAGTGGTATACTATACCGCATTATCAGGTTCATTTTCCAATGTCTTAAAGAAAAATTTTGATTATTTTGAACTAATTTATTATGATATTACAAGAATATAGGCATTTTCAATCTGGAAGACAATAAGAACCCAACACTCAAAAAAGCAAACTATCACGTAAAAAACAAGGGGGGTAATGTGGTACACTATATCACAATAGCCCCTCATGTCTATACCACATTATCCAGTTTTGAGTTTATTTAGGAATCGTCCCATATAAAAAAATAACACTTTTCATCGAAAAACTTACACCCGTTTCCTAAAATCTAACGGTTCAACGGTTTGCAGCCGCTAGTGCTCAAATTTGTTAATTATTGTGCGAAGTAAAATAATTAAAACTTTTTCCAACAAAAACTGCGCTGAACGCAATCACATGTTTCACCACTTTGACAGCCGTTAAAATGAAATAAGCAACTGTTGCTTTTTGCTTTTCTCTTTTTCGTTTGCTCAACTGTTCACTCGCTTAGCGATGCCAGTGTTCTTAGGTTTCGAGATACGCCAGTATACCACATTACCCACCTATACTACAATACCCACTGTTCCTCTACAGCCATGAACATATAAATAGCACACATTTTCTTAAGTTTAAAAAAGTTAATTTTATTGGCAAGAACTTATTTTTCCAGAACTATGGAGATACATAAATTTAACTGAATGTATTACCAATTCAGCTAGCAAAAAAAATTGAAATCAAAATTTAAAAATTTTGAGTTATTTGAAAGAAATGGCTCACATAGTCATTATAAGATGTTCATATAAATAGCACAAATATTAAAATTTGGAAATTTTTTTTATTTTCAATGTTGAAATCTAAAGAAATCTGCATGTACAGCTGTGTTCACAAAAATAGTAGTGCCGTTGGGTCCTGGGTGTTTTACTATCAAATTAAATGAGTACAATTTTCATTTTAAGTTTTGAAAAAATAGTAATGTATATTCATTTCCGAGAATATGTATTTACAGTTTCTTTTGTTATAAGCTTTTATTTATTTTAACGCAATGGTTTAATCAAAATAAAATTCAAAAATAAGGCTGTTCACGAAAATAGTAGTGGTTACTAAAATTAAAAAATAAAACGCCACAACTTAATTTAAACTATATGTTACATGTTATACATGTTTCTTTGGATCTAATATTTCGTGATAAACACTTTTTTCTTCATTACGACTTTGCATCGACGTGGAATAGAGTCAATAAGGTCCTTACAAAGCTTCACAGGAATTTCAGCCCAAGTCTTTAAACATTTGTCAAAGCTGTGTTCTACTTGATGGCTTTGCTGTTGTTACGATTCGTTATATATCTCCTCACAAATTTTCTATCCGATTAAGGTCCGGACACTGAGCTGGCCACGGCATCACGTCGATTTTTTAAGATACAAACATTCATAAGCTAGTTAACTAGTGTGTTTAGGATCGTTATCCTGTTGAATTGTCAATTTTAAAGGCATTTCCCGACTGGCATACGGTAGCATTACATCCTTCAATAAATTAACGTTGACTGTTTTGTCTATAATACCTTTGATCAAATGGATAGGGCCAACGCCAGTCTATCAAAAGTAAGCCCATACTATAATGGTCAGTCCACCATGTTTAACCGTCTTGGTAGTGTATTTGGGGTGGTATTCTGTGTTTGGTGGACGACGAACATACTGTCTGGAGCCTGTTCCACCAAAAAATAATTGCAAATGGTATTATTGCAACGACGTGCTGTGCTTCTTCGTCTAAAGGTATACCTTCCTGGAACTTCTTGTATTTTCCATAAGTCGACGACGAATTGTCACAGCACTGATCGACAGATTTGGCTGATTTTTAATCATTTTTGAGGACGCCGAGGGCTTTGTCTTGCAATATCGTGCACTTCGTCTGTCGTCTAATAACAAAATCTGGCGGTTACCAGCACGATTTTTAGGTTTCTTATAATAGGTAATAGCATTAAATATCAGGGGCAGTGCATCCAACCATATTTTCAGTTTTCTTGAAGGTCTTGCCCTGATTCCTTAGTCTAATTATTGATTATATCTTTTCGATTCAGCAATTCCTTCCTCTACCCACTAAAAATAGGAAGAGTACCTCGATTGCAATAAATTCATATAAGCATATTATTGAATTACTTAATTACACTTACTTATGGCGGTTTTCTAGAATTTTTAATTTTTTTCAACTAATTACGTAAAGCACTACTATTTTAATGAACAGCAGATTTTTGGTGCAAAAATGTAAATGCATCACAAACAAGAAAACACGAAACAAAAGTAACGGGATTTTTTTAATTTTAGAAAAGAGATTTAAAAGTCATGTCCTGCAACACTACTATTTTTATGAACACAACTGTAAATGATTAAGTGTAATTAATATTTTTTACTAAGTCCCTTATTTTGCATGAACGCTTCGCATCTTCGGCACAAGCTCTCCACAAGCCTTTGAGACCTCTCCTTAGGAATGAACATCAAGTTTCTTGAGTTGCAGTCCCCAAATCGTCAAAATTTGTGATATTCTTATTCTATAGTTTTGCCTCTAAATCACCCCATAAATTTTCTTTGGAATTATGGTCCGGACTTTGAACTGGCCAGTCCAAAACACTTATTTTCTCTCGCACGCCAGGATTTGATGATATTGGTTGTATTTTTCGGGTCATGAAGGTCCATTTTATTGGCATAGAATGCAGAATATGGGCTTGGCATGTCACAGAACTTAATAGAAAGACGGCTGAATGCAGCAAATCTGTATGGGCGTATTGCTAAACAAAAGTCGCTCCGATCCAAAAAAAAAGCACGTGATGAAGCATTTGTCCTTTGCCAAGGAACATCGGAGAAAGGATGTCCAGTTTTGGAAAAATATACTTTGGACTGAAGAGACAAAGATAAATCAACTGCGATTAAATAATGTTTAATTATGTGTTTATTTGGAAAAGGTTCCTAGAATTTATTATTGTTAGGTGGACAGCTTTGAAAATACTCAAAACTTGTCCCTAGTAACAGCATCTAACAAACTTAAAACCGTTAAAAATATTCATAGCATAATAAGCAAAAACTGGCAGGTTACGGTAGCGACACTCTTTTTTCTTATCGTTTTTACGAACTCTTGTCGTGTGGTAATGAGATTTGACTGTTTTAATATCTGCAATGCCCACCCGATTTTGTAGTATTATGTTCTGACACTTGCTCCTTGCAATTATTAGCCCACAAAAATCGTTTATCGTCTTGTTTATTCAGGATATATCACATACATATGTATACATAGCAAAATCGATGGACAAGTTTCATACCTGTAGCGCGGGAGTGGGAGGATTTTTGTAAACTTATACTCCGCGGCAATTAGGTGCGCAAGCATACTACTACTATTTTAGAAATTCCGCGAGCGAAATTTCGAACGAGGGGTCGCGCGAGCAGACCTTAGTGTATTGAAATGGGAAATGGACAGGTTACGCCAAGTCCAAACGTTTTTTTATAATAGTCCTTATAAATTAGGTCATAAAATATAATGAAAAATCCGGATTTTAATAGCTTTTGACAACTATTTCAATGGATCAATCAATCAGTTTTTATTATAGTTAAATTCAGTGGTATACATTTTTTGCGTTTTCTCCTTAATTCTTCAATTATTTAGTAATTCAAATAAAATCTTACAATCAGGACAAATCAGTACCAATTACTAACTAGTAAAGGTGTTATTTTCGGTCAGGCTGAAACTCACATACCCCACACTGCATTGAAAGTACTTTTTAACTAAATGTTAAAAATACGTTAAATAAGTCGAAAATAATGTAAAAAGGTTCAATAAGGTTGAAATGTGTTTAAAAAAAGTGAAAATGTTTAAGAAATATGGAAACCATTGAAGAAAGTTGAAAGAAACTGAAAAAGTCGAAAAAATATGGAAAACGCTGAAAAATTGATAAATAAGTCGAAAAAATAAAGAAAATGACGAATAAAGTTGAATGAAATACATATGGAATATATGTATTAAAGTTAAAAGGTTGAAAAAGTAAAAAAAATATGGAAAATGTTGATAAAAATAGAATAGAAATGAAAGACGTAATATGACGCGCCCACTTCTCCCATTCCGCCTACTTTGGGATCAAAAAATTATATTGACATACGCATCAAAATTTTAGCACAACAGCTTGGATAGTTTGAGGTATATGCCGTAATTTGTCTTAAAATTTAGGGCGGTGTCACACCCATTGGTACAATCCCGTCCGATTTTTATCCAGAAATAGCTTTCCATAAACAAACCTCTTACACTAAATTTCAGTATGATTGCTCACATATTTCGTTAGATATGCCACTTAGCGAATTTCAATTGTATGGGAGGTGCCACGCCCACTGGTGCTATTTCGGCCGCTTTGGGTTCCGCTTTTGTTCAGATGGAGCAGTTAACTGAAAATAGCGCTTACAATTAATTTCATGTTAATATGGGAGGAGGTGCCACCACGCTTACAGGTGCAATCCCGTCGAAATCCATTTAATTTTAAGGCTTATAGTAACTGACATCTATACACCAAATTTTATGAAGATTACTCCCATGGTACCCTATCTATAAAGTGAAACGTTTTTTGCTTATGCCACGCTCACCGGCACTATTGTGCCAAATTACAAAAAGATACCTTTTAGCAAGTATATCTCCCATATGAAATTTCATAACAATTACGTTGTTAGCTCCTTATGTATAACGTTTATAAATATTGTAGGCTGTGCGACGCTCTTTAACGACTTTTCCAGAATACTGACGTAGCTTGTATTCATGACTGCTTTCAGTGGTGGCATACCTAAAGTTTTTATGAAAATCGTATGTGCCAATTTTGAGTTATAAGAAATCAAAATTTTCAATAGTTAAAAAAATACCACGCCTACTTTTCCAATTCCGACCACTTTAAGCACAATTCAAGATATACAGTGTCGGACAAAACATATTGGACTCAAAACACATTTTTGTTAAACCGTCATCTTGAATTATCAAAGTTAAACACGAAAAATGCATTTAAATTGAAAATATATACTATATATATATTTTGACATATTTTGGAATTTGTGTTATGAATTGGTCAGCAAAATCTCCAGAGCTTAATCCAATTGAGAATCTCTGGAAAATAGTCAATAAAAAGATGATCAAAAGAGAAAGTCTAGTAGGAGATAAGAAAAAACTTTTTGGTGCTTTTACAGATCCTTGGGTCGCTTTATAAAAAACGGCAATAGACAGCTTTATTGCTTCCATGCCAAGGAGATGACCAGCCGTTGTTAAAAAAAAAAAGAGATATTCTACAAAATATTGATCGCAATGTTCAGTCCAATATGTTTTGTCGCGTGAATTTTTTGACATATGTATTTTTGATTTTGCATAACAAAGTTTGAATCTGGTATAAGTCACATTTAATTAGTTTTGAGAAAATTGGAGGTTTGCGTTTGGTATAGCAAAAAATCAGTGCAATTGTTTTTGTCAAAGTTTCAACACATTTGGAAAGTCAATTGTTCAAAATTTAATTATTTGTTAAAAATATTATAATTTTTGAAAAGGTAAGTAGCTTAAATTAAGCTTCAAATTAGAATGTCATTCTTCCAATTTGTATTTCAAAGAAATTAGCGACAAAGTGGTATAAGTCAGTGAGTTATACCACTTTTCCTTAAAAATGTTGGCCTTTAAAGCACAGCGCAACCTAATAACCACTTAACTATTCATTCCTATATTCCTTTGAATATATTAATTAAATTAAAATATCTATTTCATAAATCATTTTTAATTAAAAAACAAAATTTTTTTTCATCCAAAAAATACTAAAACAAAATTTTTAAATTTAACTCTAACCTAGCAAATGAAACAAACACAATGGCTAGCGCAGAGTTGTACCAGTGTTCCGCTTGAAGTTAGAAGTACTTGTTTCGAGCCAAAACTTAACGATGCTCTCTAGCGGCCATATCGCCAACTAAACCTTTAAAATTTTGTCTAATGATAATTACTGAAACCGGGTATAACTTATTTTTCAAAATTTTGAGTTATACCACTTCTGCTTTCAGCAGCTCATATATGTATAAAGCTCAATGTACCATGTGTCTGTGTATGTTGCTAATGGGCTCCTAAGCCGTTAAACCGATCGCCGAAAGATTTGGAATATAAGTTTTCAGGGAAGGTTCGTAGAAGTTTGGTTTGGATAAAATGGGCGATGCCACGCCTCCCCATATAAAAGAAAAATAAAATTCATCATATCTTATCAACTACTTGATGCAGATGAATGAAACTTGGTACATATATATATGAAAAGTAGAGATATAAATAAGATTTAATAAAAAATTGGGTCTACGCCTCCATGAGAAAAAATCAACTTTTTACATCTTAGCGACTATTTGAGGCAGATGAATAAGATTTGGTACATATGTTTATGTTCTTAGCATAATTTGGTTTGGAAAAGTGGGCAATGAAACGCCCTCCCATATAGGAGAAAAATTAAATTCATCGTATCTGATAAACTATGCGTCGCAGATAAATGAAACTTGGTGTGTATGTATAAAAGAGAAGCGAAAGTAAGATTTAATGAAAAAATGGGTGGTGCCACGCCTTCATATGAGAAAAAATCAACTTTTTTACAGCTCTGCAACTATTTGACGCAGATGAATGAGATTTGGTACATATGTTTATTATAGTTTGTATAATTTTCTTAGCATAGTTTGATTTGGAAAAGTGAGCAATGCCACGCCCTCCCATATAAGTGAAAAATTAAATTCATCATATCTCTTAAACTATGTGACGCAGATAAATGAAACTTGGTGTGTATGTATAAGAGAAGTGAAAGTAAAATTTAATGAAAAAATGGGCGGTGCCACGCCTCCATATGAGAAAAAATCAGCTTTTTTACATTTCTGCAACTATTGGCAGATGAATGAGATTTGGTATATATTTTTGTCATAGTTTGGTTTGGAAAAGTGGGCAATGCCACGGCGTCCCATATAAGAGAACAATTAAGTTCATCATATCTCATAAACTATGTAACGCAGATAAATGAAACATGGAGATTATATATAAAAAAAGAAAGGCAAAAGTAAGATTTAATGAGAAAATGGGTAATTCCCCGCATCCAAAATGAGAAAATTTATATCTCTGCAACATTTTGACGCAGCACGTTGGGAAAAACATAGGCAAAACGCGCGCATTGGAGGTATTTCAAAAGTTGCAGTGAAGAATTTTTTTCTTTTCACTTTTTGTAATTTAGACACATCCAGTATGTCAAAAAACAATTTTGTAATTTATTTGACCGAAGAACCTTTGCAGAACAGCAATCTGAAGTTAAGCTTCTAATGATTTTTTTTTTAGAAAAAAGTATCATAATCAATGCGTTGTGTAGATAGATGTCAGTAGAATCGACATTTAAGCAGGGAATTTTACCATTTTTTATGGGAGGAATAAAAATATTCCCATAATTGATTTTTTAATAAATTTTTACTTCAGTTGTACTTATTTACGTATACTCACAGTCAAAAAAAACGAAGACTTGAATTTTGCAAGAAGTTTTATATTTTGATAATGTTTAATTATGTGTTTATTTGAAAAAGGTTCCTAGAATTTATTATTGTTAAGTGGACAGTTTTGAAAATACTCAAAACTTGTCCCTAGTAACAGTATCTAAAAAACTAAAAACCGTTAAGCAAGAGTAGATACTATTTTACGCATCAAAATATAAAACTTCTTGCAAAATTCAAGTCTGCGTTTTTTTGACCGTGAGTGTAGATATGAGTAAATAAACTTCGGAGTAATTTTTTGAGATTTTAAAAGAAAAGAAGTTTTTTATGGATTAGAATTTTTGAGGTTCCACATGGATCCACTAAATTTCCTCGGTACTGAATACTAGAATCAATTACCTAAATGATGGTACCAAAGTCAGCTGCAGTCGTTTGCAGCAGCTTCAGATTTATCAATTTTAAGATGTCGACTCAAGTAAGTATATTTATGAAAAATTTTAAAAAAATTTTTTTGTATAATAAATATTTTTTTTTTCAATCAATTTAAAGCTTATATAGCTTTTTTAATAATTATGCGACCAACTCATTAAGAGTTTTTAACTAACCTAACAGTTAAAAATAAACTTGCTTACTTGCTGCCATGATCACATCTAAACATTCGATCAATACAAATATGAATATGATCTGGTATGTTGTATGTTGTCTGAAGAAGCCCAAGAGCATTCAAACAAAAATTTTAAAGTGTATGTCCGCCAGTATGCCCGCAGAAGTTCCAGAGTTGAAAATCTAACAGATATTTTTAGAAAATTTTTAGTAATGTCAGATCCTAAGATAAGTAGCATAAGAGCTTCTAACAAAAAAAAAATAAGGAAAGAGATTTACCGTCTGAAGTGCAAGCAATGCTAAAATAAATTGAGCTTTAAACCTTCAAGATGAAAACTTACATACTTTGAATATTGAATTACTCTAGTTTTTTCCTATTATCATTTAGTACTTGCTGGATTACCATAGGTGCCAAGGCATAGCGCTAAAGTGTTTTTGTTGTATAGAGGCGCCACCCTCCGTTGTCCAAAAAAATTAAAACTATGCTCTATGCCTTTTTGATATCAAAGCAAATATAGACTGTTAATTTGACCTCAGTCGGCTCAGTAGTTTCCAGGTCTATACAGAACAAACACACATATATCCATTTTTATGCATATATTTTTATTGAAAAAATTACCAATCGTCTAAGGAATTAAAAAATACTTTTTTTTAAAATCCATGCAGCAGTTTTAGCGTGATACAGTAACGTGTTATCATTTTATTTATATAGATTTCGTTAAAATATTCCCACTTTGAACTCCTGTTTAAAAGTTTTTAGACGTCAATTTTAAAAATGTTGACACACGTATTTACTTATTTTTGACAAGCTTCAAGAATCCATTGCCAGAACTGTGATATTTTAGTTTGGTTTAACACAGCGTAATTCTTCAAAAGTCTGTAGGCGCAGGAAATTAAAAAAAATTCCGTCAGATAATTTTTTGAAGATTTTTAAAGATAATGCCCAAAGTACAAGTATCTAGCACTAACAGTATTATAGAAGTTATCGCATAAAATAGCCAATGCGCGCGTTTTGCCTATGTTTTTTCCAACGTGCGCAGGTGAATGAGACTCTGTACATATATAGAAGACAAGGACTATAGCCAAATTAAACTTATTCAAAGGTGCTGATTTCACGCATTCCAATGAATCCTACCAAAAATATTATAATTCCGTTCGATTTAGCCATCGGTCATCCCTTGAAAAATTTTTATGATATATCCAACACCTAGTTTGCTAGCCACAGTAATTTTACATAAAAGTAGGGATAAGTGGGCGGCCTGCAGCCGCAGCTCAGGATTTAAAACTCCCAAAAATCCAACACCGGCTTCCGCGGATCAGTCTAGGAATTAGCCATCGGCAACTCCTCGATGACGCAGGCCGCCCACTTACCGTTACTCTTATGTTAAATTACTGTGGCTAGCAAGCTAGGTGTTGGATATTTTATAGACTACTCCGCGACCGAAGGCCGCCGCGAAGCCGGTGTTGAATTTTTGGGAGTTTTAAATCGTGAGCTGCGGCCGCAGGTCGCCCACTTACCCCTACTCTTATCTAAAATTACTGTGGCTAGCAAACTAGGAGTTGGATATCTCATAAAAATTTTTAAAGGGATGACTGACGTCTAAATCCAACGGAATTATGTTCAGAGTACTCGTTGTGAACTACCCCCACCCCCTGTGACAATGGGGTCATTACTGTGGCTAGCAAACTAGGTGTTAGATATATCTGAATCAACCTTTCATAAAAATTGTTCAAGGGGTGACCGCCGCCTAAATCCAACGGAATTACGTTCAGAGTGCCCCTGAACTACCCCCGCAACCCCCACCCCCTGTGACAATGGGGTCAAAAAGTAGGTACATAATTACCAAAAAGACATCTATAAAATTAGATTTGTTATTTGACAGTCGTCCCAAATAAATGACCATTATTTAAATTGTTTTCGTTCGTAATTTGTACTACATGGCATTTCATTAAATAATTTTAAACTCTTGTACATTAACATGTTTTTGGTATTTTCATTTCTAGGAAAGTTTAATCCTAAACTGAAAACATTTTTCAAGTTATGATTGTGTATGTCACATACGTATACTAATCTTTCACAAAGATATTTTGGTAATAAATTATGTTTCATTTTAAATTTTCAAAAGAATCCTCTGGTTTACACTAATCCATTTCCATGCATTCAACATGAATTAGATATTGCAGTATCTATTTATCAGGCTTGCACAAACTATTTTCGATGAGGGGCCACAAAAATTAAAATGTATCATGCCGGGGGTCAAAGTAACGTAGTAAACGTGAAATTATATTCTTTCACCATTGCCATTTTGCAATTATAGTAGAGGAGCCCAACAGGGGATTTCGAGATTTACTCGAGCGCGCCAGATTAAGGTATGAGGGATACCTTGCACCTTTTTCAGTAACTCTACCAAATCTTAGCCCTCTATATAGTGCCGCGAGTGTAGGGCAGCCGATCAGAATAGTAAAAAAAAATCGATAGCTGGATTTACTCGAGCGCGTCAGATTAAGGCATGGTAGGTTAACATATAATCTGCAGATTTCTACAAGCCGAAGTAACAAAAAATCGTCATTAAAGTTTAGCACGTGCAGCTCAATTTTTTTGTTTTTAGGAACTTAGTATACAAATAATTTAGCTGTTTGAGATCACTTAACATCCCCTATGAATATCTGACGCGTTCGAGTAAATGTTCTTTTTTTTTTTCATTTTTAACTCATCCGTACGGCCACCCTCACCATCCAGATTAATATATCTCCGTCATCAGAGGCTTGCCTCAGCATATGCACCATCAATATCTGACGCGCTCGTGTAAGTCCATGTGCATGTTTTTTTTTACATTTTTGAAAGCCTGCGGTGACTTCCGACACCGGTGAAGGGTTAAACATTATATTACCTTTTTTTCTTCCTACCACCTAATCTTCAAAATCCAATAGGTCCCCGCGACGCTCGAGTAAATCCATATTTAGCATCGTGGTCTCCTTTACTATTACACAGTAAGTTTTCTCTTCGTCTTGCTTCCGCGCGTGCCGTGAAAGGGTGATAAAAAAAAAGAGTAAACAGATTGAAAGGTGCATAATAAAAATTTCTGATGCAAAGACAGACTGGCGGGCCACTTTTAAACGCACCTCGGGCCAATTTGGCCCATAGTTTGTGCATCCCTGTATTTATTTTTAAAATCATATTCATCGCTCTATTTTGGGGTTTTTGTAATCTACCTTTCATCTCAATATTAGCTGTATAGAGAACAATATTCAAAATGTGGTTTTATAATAACATTATAAATTCTTAGTGCAATGTTAAAATGCAGTCTCTGTCTAATTTTAGAAAAGACGTGTACTTTTTTACTATCTTTTTTGCAGACAGCTTGTAAAGTGTGACCTGAGTGCCAAATTTCATTGAATTAGCTTGCTTAGTTTTCTCGTAAACGCGATTTCAACAGACAGGCACAGCTATATCGACTCAGGTTGTGACGCTGATCAAGAATATATGTGGGATGGGAACACTGCACTCGGAGTGGACGTGAGTTCTAACTATCTCTCCTTCAAAATACAACCCTGACAATCCTGCATACTGACCGAACTTAACGAAACGCAGACGAAGACATATTTTTAAAAACGAACCGAGTCAGTTGTTGTCGGAATAGAGAAATAATAAGTTGTAAAAGCAAAGGCAGTGCGTGTACAATTTTCTAAAAATGTAAAATAAAATAACTATGTACAATTCGATATAAAAATAACATTAGTAAATAAAATTGAACAAAATCTCTAACAGTTCGGCTTTTAATCCTACAAATTGGTGTCCGAAATGAAATCGAACTTCACAGAAGTTTAAAAATAGTTTAAAGTGCCACTGCATAAGGTTTAAATTATGCAGTAAATTAACTAAAAACGCTCATCAAAGTGAAAACATTTGAAAAACTTTGAATTTGTGAAAGAAAAATTACTAAAAAGAATTGGCGTTGCGAACAGGCAGTTAGGACGCCAAATTCAAATCAGCAGAATTTATGTATGTACATGTGAAAAAGTGTATACATACATACATGTGTTAGTTGTACCAACAACAACGAAAGACAATAGAAACGGAATAGAAACGTAGCAACTGGTCATTTGCACTACGATTGCGTGGCAGAGGCTGAATAGCGCAAGGATTTTCTGTTGTGTTTAAGCAACAAGAGAAAGCATAAAGTTTGTGTGGCTGTATAGCACAAACGAATTTGTTGAGAGCATAGCAGATTAGTTTTCGTCAGGCGAATTTCTATGTTGGGTTGCTGTACTTTTGCGTGGCGGTGGCTGAACAGCGCAGAGTAGCAGATTTGCAGTTATTGTAGCAGTCCGTTTTGTCGCAGATGAGCATCAACATACATTTTTGTCTATATGTATAAACAGCAGTAGAAGTTGCGTAAAACAGATAAGTGAAAGAATTATAGAAAGAGTAAACTAGTGATATTACCAGCATTGCCAGTAGTTTTGTTTTGTGTTGTTTACTTGTCACTTCTGAATTTTGAAAATTAATATTAATCATTAAATTAATTGAAGGCAGCTGGAAAGGCAACTTAAATTTAAATTAAAAATTGTTTTGATTTTGAATTTCATTCGTTAAGTTTTCTCTGAGCAAATCTTTGTACTTGTATTTAAATAATAAAACCGCACTGCCACACTTCACAAAATATTTAAAACCCCTTTCATAAAATATTTAAAATATTAACATTTGATAAAATATTAACATTTCATAAAATATTCACATTTCAGGATTTATAAATTATTTGAAATTTTCAGGATTTACTTTGAGTATACAAACTTAATTTAACAAAATTATTTATTTTCAAATTGTTTCTGACAATAACCGACACACGAAAAATGGAAAGGCAAGAAATTTTAGGGTTGACCGTAAATGGGTTAAAGGAAAAATTGACCGAGTTAAGACTGGTAACGACAGGACGTAAGGTGACATTACAGGACAGACTCCTGGAACACTTTGGTCTGAATGCTGACGGTGAGAATGATGATGATGATAATGATGGCACTGAATATGATGACGCAAGTTCAACCCCACCAAGGGAAATTCAGAACGTAAGACAAACAAATTTTACGTTACGAGATATAGAGGACTCGCTCACATCATTTAATGGCTTGGGTTCACCATCAATTGAAGAATGGCTGGAAGATTTTAAAGAAAATTCCACTGCAGTTAACTGGAACGGTTTGCAGATGTTTATTTATGCGAAGCAGTTGCTAAAAGGAGCAGCAAAAATGTTCATTCGAAGTCAACGTGGTGTCACTGACTGGAGCTCTTTAAAACAATCTCTACAGTCGGAATTCGGAATTAACGTGCCGTCCATTGAAATACATCGCATGCTACGAAACCGTCGTAAGCGCCATAATGAAGACTTTCGCGAATATCTCTACAGCCTAATGGAAATTGGCAATCCGATAAAACTGGATGATACGAGCCTAATAGAATACTTTATAGAAGGTATTCCTGATGCTAGGCAAAACAAAAGCAATCTGTATCAAGCAAAAACCGTGCCAGAGCTCAAGGAACAGAATTTATGAAAAGGTTCGATCTGGCCGCCAACAAGTGACCAGTTCAGCAGCAAATAATTCGAATGCTGAAAATAAAGATTCTCATAGTCTGAGCGTACGCAAAGAACAGATAAAGCGATACTTCAAGTGTGGAAATACATCGCATACTGCGAAAAATTGTCAGCAAAAGATTTTTAAATGCTTCAAATGTGGGCAACCAGGGCATCGCGCTGCTGATTGTCGGGGAGCACAGGCTGCAATCAAAGCTGAAGGAAGCAACGTTAACACTTTGATAAATGATTCAATTAAAAAAATTGACGGAAACGGAAGATGCATTTTTAAAGATTTTTCACTTGATTGTACACTCACGGTCAAAAAAAACGCAGACTTGAATTTTGCAAGAAGTTTTATATTTTGATGCGTAAAATAATATCTTCTCTTGTTTAACGGTTTTAAGTTTGTTAGATACTGTTACTAGGGACAAGTTTTAAGTATTTTCAAAACTGTGCACCTAACAATAATAAATTCTAGGAACCTTTTCCAAATAAACACATAATTGCTAGTTTTATAATCAGAAATTACAACTTATTTATATGGAAAATACATTGTTTTTTGTAGTTTTTTATACGCATTTTTAATTTCCCACACATTCTTTAATTATTTATTTATTTCAAATAATACGGTAAAATTGATTATAATACCGCGTAAGACCTATTTTTGCGTTGATGACGCTTTCCATTCGAAAAGGCATGCTCTCATAGAGTTTTCGTATTAATTCCATTAAAATATCGTTATAACAAGTGGATTCAATTATTTCCTTTAACTTTGGAATATTATTAGGGTTTTGTTGGCGCACTTTGCGTCTTAAAATGGCCCAAACATTCACAAAGGGATAGAGGTCGAGGCTGTTACCGGGCCATGGACTGACTCAATTCTCAAAAAGTAATTATATTCCTTTACCTATGCAAAAATAATTAGTTCATTATTGTAAATCTATCAAAAAAAAATGTAAAAAATAATTATTGTGAGTGGGACACTTACCGATTCCGACCGATGACAAAGTGCAGAATCGTTTGGAAATAATACTTTTGCTACGAGCTCGCTTAGTCGGTCGATGCTAGGTAAAACGCCGTCTTTTACGATGTCAATATAAGCTGCGGAGATCACATAACCTTCCGGAAGAAGAATCTCTCCCACCCCACATCTTGTTATTGCCCCCATTTGACCAAAGCAAAAGTCATATTTCAAGATTATTCTGCACTTTGTCATCGGTCGGAATCGGTAAGTGTCCCACGTCTATCCCATTGTGAATGTTTGGGCCATTTTAAGACGCAAAGTGCGCCAACAAAACCCTAATAATATTCCAAAGTTAAAGGAAATAATTGAATTTACTTGGTACAATGATATTTTAATGGAATTAATACGGAAACTCTATGAGAGCATGCCTTTTCGAATGGAAAGCGTCATCAAGGCAAAAAATAGGTCCTACGCGGTATTAAAATCAATTTTACCGTATTATTTAAAATAATTAAATAATAAATAATTAAAGAATATGTGAGAAATTAAAAATGCGTAAAAAAAACTACAAAAAACAATGTATTTTTTCATATAAATAAGATGTAATTTCTGATTATAAAACTAGCAATTATGTGTTTATTTGGAAAAGGTTCCTAGAGTTTATTATTGTTAGGTGCACAGTTTTGAAAATACTCAAAACTTGTCCCTAGTAACAGTATCTAACAAACTTAAAACCGTTAAACAAGAGTAGATATTATTTTACGCATCAAAATATAAAACTTCTTGCAAAATTCAAGTTTGCGTTTTTTTTGACCGTGAGTGTATATCGTTTTCCGCTCTAATCGACACTGGGTGTGACCTTTGTTTAATGCGCTACGATGTTTTGATGATGCTCGGAGGAGACATCAAATTAAGCGATGACAGACGACGTTTGCTGGGAATAGGCAACAGTGAATTGAATACTTTAGGTAGTTTTACTAGTCCTTTCAAAGTCGACGAAATAGAACTTGAGATTACATTCCATGTAACTAGAGAACGCGACATGAAATACGCGGCGGTTATTGGCAACAACGTTTTAAAGCAAGTAGACATGATTGTGTCTGAAGATCTTGTAGAATTTAGATTGAAATCGAAAAATAACAGCACGGTCATAGAAGAGCCCACAGTAGCTGAAGCGAGGACAGTAGATGAAATTGGCGAGAGGGGCGAAGAGATAAGTTTGTTACAGGAGTTTAAGGATCTATGCCTAGCAGCAGTAACTGAAAAGGTGAAAGAACCTGACGTGGACTTATCTCACCTTAAACAAACCGAATCAAATTTAGTAGAGGCGCTAATTCATAGCTATGTACCAAAATTAACATACGATTCGCCAATCTAAATGAAAATTTTAGTTGTTGATGATACCCCAGTATTCGAAAGGCCAAGGCGTATGTCGTATGCGGATAAATGTGCCGTAGATGCTCAGGTCGCAAAGTGGCAGGAAGAAGGAATTATCCAGCCCAGCACGTCGGAATATGCGTCACCTATCGTGCTCGTATCAAAGAAAGACGGTAGTAAAAGGCTTTGCTGTGACTATAGGCGGCTGTATCAAAAAACTATGAGGGACAACTTTCCAATGCCGTTGCTGGACGACGTGGTTGAGAGGCTGCAGGGGTCTAAAGTTTTCTCGACTCTTGACTTGGCCAATGGATTTTTCCACGTTCCAGTCGAAGCTAATTCTAGGAAATACACGGCTTTTGTGACTTACAATGGACAGTATGAGTTTCTCTTTGTTCCCTTTGGAATATCAAACTCCCCAGCTGCATTTTCCAGATTTATATTTGCAGTTTTTAGAGACTTGGTGCAAGACGGGACTGTTGTAGCATATATGGACGACCTCATTATTCCCTCCAAGGATGAAACTGAGGGTATTCAAAAGCTGAAGCGCGTGCTCAGTAAGGCATCGGAGTACAATTTACGTATAAAATGGAACAAATGCCAATTTCTCATGAAGAGAGTCGACTTTTTGGGATACATTGTACAAGATGGGACCATAAAACCTTCAGAAGTAAAAACAAAGGCTGTGGAAAATTTTCCAATTCCACACGATCGTAAGGCAGTACAACGTTTCCTCGGATTAATGTCATATTTCAGGCGGTTTATAGAAAGGTATGCAGTGGTCGCCAAACCACTTTCCGATCTGCTACGAAAAGATGTTAAATTCACTCTGGAAGAAGATCAGCTTGCAGCGTTTCAATCTGCGTTAGTGAGTGCGCCAGTATTACGCTTATATGACCCCAAGGCAGAAACAGAGGTACACACGGATGCCTCCATGTATGGTTATGGTGGCGTTCTCCTTCAGAAGGATGTTGATGACCAACTTTTTCACCCCATACAATATATGAGCCGGAAGACAAAGCCAAATGAAGGAAAATATCACTCTTACGAGTTGGAAGTATTGGCCATAGTCGAGGCGTTGAAAAAATGGCGGGTTTATTTACTAGGGCTAAAATTCAAGATAGTGACTGACTGTAACGCGTTCGCGATGACAATGCGGAAGAGGGACATTCCATTAAGAGTTTCCCGTTGGGCTTTGTTTCTACAAGACTTCAGCTATGAAATTGAGCATCGAAGTGGAAGCAAAATGCGACATGTAGATGCCTTGAGCCGAGTTTCCTACCTGATGTTGGAAGACTCGCTGCATCATCGGTTGCAGCAAGCGCAGTTACTGGATCCTTGGATTCGAGCAGTTATAAAAGTCCTAGAAAAGGATAGTTATGAAGATTTCTACGAGAAGCAGCGTGTGTTATATAAAGATCCCGTTAAGGAACTGATAGTTGTGCCTGCGTTGATGGAAGATGAAATCATCAAAATTGCTCATAAGCAAGGTCATTTCTCCGCCAAGAGGACACAGGAAGCAGTCGAAAAAACGTTTTCCATACCATAGTTGCCTGCAAAAGCATCGAGGATAGTAAAGAGTTGCGTCGAATGCATTGTTGCGGAAAGTAAGTGCGGTAAAAAGGACGATAAGCAAAGAAGCAAAGCAAAGAAGACCGGCCTTTAGGAACTTACCACGTAGACCATGTTGGACCGATGGAACAGACCAATAAATGGTTTAATTATATTTTTGTGGTTGTGGATGCGTTTTCCAAATTCGTGTGGCTTTATCTAACACGAACCACTGCAGCAGATAGTGTTGTGGACCGACTGAAAAAACAAGCGGCAATTTTTGGAAATCCGAAACGTATCATCTCGGATCGTGGTGCTGCGTTTACGTCCAACTTATTCAAGGAGCATTGCGAAAGTGAAGGCATACAACATCTTTTGACAGCCACTGGCGTACCCCGTGGAAACGGTCAGGTGGAGCGTATCCACAAAATTATAATTTCAATGTTATCAAAACTGTGCGTAGAAAATCCGAACTATTGGTATAAGAACATAGAGCGGGTTCAGCAAACCATCAATAACACGCCACCTAGAAGTACGAGGTTCTCACCTTTCAGGCTATTAACTGGAATCGAAATGCGGGTAAACGTTGTTCCTGAATTGCAAGAGTTGCTGAATGAAGCAGCCATTGAAGATTTAGACGCAGAGCGAGAAGCAGTGCGCAAAGAAGCGCAAGAAAACATCGGCAAAATCCAGCAAGAAAATCGCCGATCTTTTGACAAAAATCGGAAAGAAGAAACAAAATATTACGTAGGTGAGCTAGTAGCCATTAAGCGAACGCAATACGGTCAAGGACTCAAACTAAAGCCAAAGTTCTTTGGCCCGTACAAAATTATCAAAGTTTTGACACACGGCAGGTACGAGGTTGAAAAATTAGGAGACCACGAAGGTCCTGGTCATACAACCACTATTGCGGAATATATGAAAAAATGGGAACCATCAGCTAAGTCACCGTACGAACCATCATTCGAGCCGAATGATGAATCAGGATGACCGAATGTGGGTTGGGAACACTGCACTCGGAGTGGACGTGAGTTCTAACTGTCACTCCTTCAAAATACAACCCTGACAATCCTGCATACTGACCGAACTTAACGAAACGCGGACGAAGACATATTTTTAAAAACGAACCGAGCCAGTTGTTGT
Source organism: Meiosimyza platycephala (assembly GCA_963662105.1). NCBI lineage: Eukaryota > Metazoa > Arthropoda > Insecta > Diptera > Lauxaniidae > Meiosimyza > Meiosimyza platycephala. Next base: position 60,329,641 of record OY759210.1, on the reverse strand, counting down.
CGGAATAGAGAAATAATAAGTTGTAAAAGCAAAGGCAGTGCGTGTATAATTTTCTAAAAATGTAAAATAAAATAACTATGTACAATTCGATATAAAAATAACATTAGTAAATAAAATTGAACAAAATCTCTAACAGTTCGGCTTTTAATCCTACATATATATGTATACTTTTCTATACCTGCCACGCCCCCTTCTATGCGTTACAAATGGAATTACAAAGTGAATATACTATATGGAAGGGTTTATACCCTTACCAGTACAGATTTCAAAATCTTCAAAAATCAGTATTTTTTAAGAAAACTATTAAAAATCAGTGCGTATGACACAACCCTAGATCAGAATAGGTTTCCAAGTTTCTACTTTAAACAGAGATTTTTCATCTGTCCACGTCTTTTTCATGGGAATACTTGTTCCACAGAGGCGGTTGTGCCGGGTACACAAAGAACATATTCCACTATTGCTGTAATTTCATTGCAATTCTCAGTTTCCAAGAGTAAATATTTCAACCATCGTTTCGACAAAAACACAAAATTCTCAAAGCTTGGAAAATAATTGATATGGTAAAGCCCTATTTTATGATACTTTTTTTGTAGAACAGTTTTGATCCCGTTATCAACATAAGGGTCGACGAACACAAACAAACATAGCGAGATAATGATCGTTTACTTTCAAGAAAAATGCAAAAAAAAAAATAAAATCAATGAAAATAAAACAAATTACAGGATTTTTCACAAAAATACAGGAGTCATTTCTTTACACGATATTCGCTGGAAATAAAGGGGTATCCCGTAAAATACAATACAAATGGCATGTTTACTGATACACGATAATAATAGATATGTTTTAAAGGGAGATGTAAGTCCTTCTTGCCCTTATTGAAACTCAAACTTATCCATCAAACACCACTTAAGCGAATGCTCGCATTTCTCTTCAATAAGACAAAAAATATTTCAAGATACGACTCCTTCAGATCTTCTCAAAAATACAGTTTCCGAAAACATTGTTAAAATCAAATCTATTTCTTTGAGTCAATAAAATAAATTAGGCGATTTTATGTAACAATCAATAATAGATGGGTTTTATTTGCCATCCTCTGCTAGTTATCTTTAGCTAGCAACGATATTTGTATGGGAAAACAAAATCGAAAACTCAACGAGCAAAATTATAGTTGCTAAGCATTCATAGCAAGTAGCCTAAAACGTTAGGCGTCAAAACTAAACAATTTGAAATGAAAGTATGAAAAACAACAAACGAGTACTCAAATAACAACGAGTAGGAAACTTAGAGACTTGATCGTTTTTTTCGTACATAGCTAGCAACTTGGCGAATAAAACACAGCAAATATCGTTTATAATAAATTTATGAGACAATAAAAGATACGTAAGGTGCTTAAAATCCGTTTATCATCGAATTTATTAAGTTGATGAATCGGCATGCTACCTTCCAACACATTTATGTACACTCCACTATTCATTCTTGAGCTCACGAGTTATACCAGCGCACCACTTTTACTGATTTCGCCACAGGCTATTACTGAGCCGCGGCCGAAGCTTTTCTTAGAGAAAATAAGAGATTCCTTTCTCATATCACGCCAGTAGTGGAAAATACCATCTACTCATGCCAAATTTATTTTGTTTTCATAGGAAAAAATTACCTACCTAGAGAATTGATTGAGTAAATTTATTAGTATTTTAATTACTTTGAATGTCATTTTTTATTTGTATAACTTAAAAAATATGACTAGTTTTCTTTTCTTGAATACAGCTTGAGATATTGCAATTTATTATTTACAAGTTTGAATTTCAATTCATTGAGTTACAACTCACGAGCTCAAGAATGATTAGTGGAGTGTACATTAATGTGTTTCAAGGTAACGTGCCGCTTCTTTTCCTTCAAAATAGAGAAAAACTCTATATTTTCATGCAAGACAATGAACGAATTCATACAAGTCGCTAGACAATGACATTTTTACAAGTCTCTTCCGGTCAGATCATGGACTGGTCTGCATGCGCCTCAGACTTAAATCCAATAGAGCAGCGATTTTTAAATTGTGATCCGCGGACCACTGGGGGTCCGCGAAGCCATTCTGTTGGCGCAAGTATTGCTTCTGCCCTTTTTGAAGTAGTTAGCATCACTTGTATTTTTTGTACTCTTCTTTTTTTGTAGTAAGTTAGTAATAAAGAACGATTGTCAAAACGAACACGCGCCTAATAATTTTGTAATAAAACATAGTGGTTAATTTCATTTAATCTGGTCGGAATTCGCTTTTTACGCTGCCAGCACGGCATCATTTTGGTCCTTCGAGCCGGAGAATCGTTTTTTTATTACTATCCAAATATTTCAAGTTTTTTCGCTTTCGTTGTTGGTTCAAACCACATTGTCTTCGTTTTTAACCTCAATTTTTGTCAATTGTATTAAGCATCTCCGCGAAATCAAATAGCCAGCACCTTTGTTGAGTGCTTTTCATATAAGAGTTTAATTGATTTCCCCTCGCAAATAATACTTAAATTATGACAAATTGTGTCAAAACGCGCGACTCTGCTCGGAACTCAATAAAAAGATATTTAAATGCAAGCAAACTTGAAAAAGATTTATCGTCTGATAGTAACCTTGTTCAGAGCTATTTAAAGCTTTTAAATGAACAGTGGGTGCGTTTCAACGAAGCACAAGACGAGGTGAAGGTTTCTTGCGGTCAAGAGACACAGGGTAGCGAGGAGCAGGAACGCGTACAAGCAGAAACATGGTACTTTAAGCGTTAGCTAATTTAAATCGTTTTGCTAATAGTTTTCCGCAACCACCGACACACAACAACAACACGCAAGTACATATTCCTATCTCGCAAGCATCTGCATCCATTCAACTTCCTAAAATGCAGTTGCCACTATTTGAGGGTGAGCCAACAGAATGGATTTTATTTCATGATGCTTTTGTATCATTGGTCGACGGAAATAACACTTTGTCAGGTGCACAAAAAATGCATTACCTTCGTTGCAGTCTGCGGGGTGAAGCCCTGCATGTTATAAACAGTTTCAAGGTTAGCGATGCAAATTATGCTGAGGCATGGGGCCTCCTTAAGTCCCGTTACAAAGCGATGCGAGTCATAGTAGAGCATCATTTTCGTTCAATTTATGGGATAGGCCAAGCGTCTAGTGACTCTGCTTATGACATAAAACATGTTTTGGATACAATTTTGCAACATGTTAGAGCGTTAAAGGCATTGAATCGTCCAGTGCAGTTTTGGGATGATTGGCTGGTGCACGTGGTGGTATCAAAATTAGCATTTGAGACTAGAAAACAATGGGAACTATCGCTAACAGATGACGGCTTATCAACTTTTGAGCAGTTGCAAACATTTTTAGAGACATGCTGTCGCTCTCTATGTATGTTGTCGCCTATTCCTTCCGCTCAATCTAGTATAAAATCCACGCCTAGAAAAGTTCCAAAAGCCTCAAATGTTTTACATGCTAATGCAACGTCCACGCACGTCTTTAACAACATACGCGATCATGAACAATGCTTGTTCTGCAACGATAACCACAAAATTTACGCTTGCAATAAATTTATTAAACTTGACGCATTCGCTAAGGTAAAATTTATTAAGCAAAAAAACGCATGCTTAAATTGTCTTAGCAAAATACATCCCGCATCAAAGTGTCGTAGCGCTTCCACATGTCGAATGCGCCATCACACTATGTTACACAACGCATTTTCCAACGTAACATCAAACTGTCACTCTCCAAACGCTTCTCTTGAATCTCTGCCGAACAATTTGAATAACGCACCCTTGGCTTCCTCAAACGCAATTATTCCTACGCCCTCAACGCTACCTGCTTCAGCAATCGCAATAATTCCAGCTTGCCACGCATCGCCCGCAACAACCGCTGAAATTAATGGGAGGGTGTCTTCGCCAAGCACCACTGCCGAAGGCGCTATATTACTAGCCACCGCTTTAGCACGCATTCAAGATGCAGCAGGGCGCTGGCAACCCGTACGCGTCTTATTTGACAATGGTTCACACGCTACATTTGTGACTGAATCCTGTGTTCAACGTCTACGCTTGCCCCGCTCCTCTTCATCGATGCACATCTCTGGAATTGGATCTTCAACAGGACTTAAAACTCGTGGCGAAGTTACTCTAAATATTTCTTCACGCTACGCAGAGCAGAGCTATACTATAAATGCTCAAATTCTCTCAAAAATTACTAACGAGTTGCCAACCACTAAGTTACAAAAATTCGAATGGCCGCACATACAAGATTTGCCGCTGGCTGACCCACATTTTGACGCACCTGGTCTTAACGAAATTCTTCTTGGCATGGACGAAATGGAAAAGTTTATCTCAACAAACATACGAAAAGGTACGCCTGGTACACCTATAGCGCAAGAGACTACATTAGGTTGGGTCTTGTTCGGCCGCGCCGGCCATGTAGATAAGACTTCTAGTGTGCAAGTCTTGCATTGCGATATAAAGTTAGTACAATTAGTAAGTAAATTTTGGGAGCTCGAGGAGCTGCCACCAAAGAAGCATTTGACCGCTGACGAGTCTTATTGTGAGGACCTTTTCAAAAGAACGCACAAACGCGCTCCTGATGGTCGTTTTCTTGTCCGACTCCCTATTAAGAATGTGACTCTAGGCGAAAGTAGGAGTGACGCGGTACGCAGTCTTCTACGCATGGAAAAGCGACTTGCAGCTGATGATGATTTACGCTCGCAATACAACGCATTTATGAACGAATTAATTGATATGCGTCACATGGAGTCAGTATCAAATGTTCCTGAACGCCACTTTTATATGCCCCATCATGCTGTTGTGAAAGAAACGAGCACTACTACAAAGTTGAGGGTAGTATTCAACGCGTCCGCTAAGTCTTCAACAGGAAACTCTCTCAACGACGCATTGATGGTAGGCCCACAGTTGCAACGTGATCTTTTTTCTGTACTTATGCGCTTTAGATCGCATCGATATGCAATGACTGCTGACGTGCAAAAAATGTATCGGCAAGTGTATGTAGCCTCGGATCAAGTCGACTATCAGCGCATTGTATGGCGTGCAAATCCATCTCATCCTGTTCAAGATTACCGAATGCTACGCGTCACTTATGGCGTAGCTTCAGCTTCGCATCTCGCCGTAAAATCATTACAACAAACCGCGTTCACGGATGATGAAACATCAAAAGACGCTGCTTCAGCCATTTTAAATGATTTTTACATGGACGACTTACTGAGTGGTGCATCATCAAAGTCTTTATTCAGTGATCTCCAAAGTAAAATTAACACGCTTTTATCCGGTGGCGGGTTCGAGCTCAGAAAGTGGGCTACAAATTGCAAACAACTTTATGCTAGCCTGCCACACCGCTCGCAAAATATTTCGCAGTTTCTAGCTGCTGATGAAGAAGTTCGTGCATTGGGACTCCTTTGGAATACGGAGCTCGACTATTTAACATTCACGGTATGTATTGAACCTTCACCTACAGTTTTGACAAAAAGAGCGTTCCTATCAGAAGCCAGTAAGCTGTTTGATCCGCTGGGTTTTATAGCCCCGTGTACCATAAAATCGAAAATTTGGTTCCAACAAATCTGGCGTACAAATATTGACTGGGACGAAGCTGTACCGCACAACATAGCCAGTGAATGGCTCGCACATCGTGAAGATTTAAAATCGCTGTCTTCTTTGAGGCTCAACCGTTGGCTTGGTATTGGGCAAAAATGTTCGCATGCTGAACTTCATGTCTTCGCCGACGCCTCTGAGCGCGCTTACGCAGCAGTCATCTATGCTCGCACTTTTGATTCGGCTGAAAACGTAAGTGTTGCCTTCGTCACTGCAAAGACAAAGGTAGCACCACTTAAAACAACTTCGCTACCTCGACTTGAGCTATGCGCCGCTCATCTCGCCGCAAAACTCATAAGATCCGTTATTTCTTGTCTAGATAATTCCGCCTTTCAGCTCTACGCTTGGTCCGACTCAACGGTCACTCTTGCCTGGTTGCAGAGCCACCCAAGTCGTTGGTCAACATTTGTCGCTAATCGCGTAGCCGACATCCAAGAAGTGCTACCCGCTGAGTGTTGGAATCACGTTCGCTCTGAGAATAACCCTGCGGATTTTGCATCACGAGGTACGTCTCCTACACAGCTGCTACAACATCAATTATGGTGGCAAGGGCCGAAATGGCTGAGTGACGCTGCCATAGTTTTCAAAAATAACAGATCGGATTAAATCCTTTTAAAATGTATTTGACCATACTCTAATTTTGTATTATATATTTTAAAAACGCTATTCGTCATTTATATTTTTGTAGTTATACAAAAAAATATATTCAGAATTTGAGTTTTAAAATGGATCGTTGGCTAAAAACTGGATCTATACTCAAACAAGATGTAGGTGAAAACGATTCAGATGAGGGACCATGAACCTCCATCAAGAAACGTAAGACTAGAAAGTACTGTGATGAGTATTTATCATTTGGATTTACTTCTGTAAGCAAAGAAGATGTAAAAAGGCCTTTATGTGTGTTATGTAGCGAAAGTTTATCAAATGAATGCATGAAACCCGCCTAACTCCGACGTCATTTGAAAACAAAGCATAGTGAGCACATTAGTAAGTCAAAACACCGCGACTAGAAGTAATAATAAAAAAGCAGTAAAAGCATCATATGAAGTATCCCTACTAGTAGCAAAAGCTGGAAAACCCCACAATATAGCAGAACAACTAATTCTTCCTGCTGCAAAAGCAATATCAAATACAATGTTGGGGGCTAAAGCTGCAAAAGATTTAAATTTGATTTCCTTATCAAACGATACGGTCAAGAATAGAATTGAAGATATGTCCTGCAATATAAAAGAGCAATTAATTTCAAGAGTGCTTAAAGGTCAATTTTACTCACTGTGATATGAACTTGAATTTAAAATACAAGAGGATTTGTTATTTTGTGATTCCCTACCATCGTGTACTACAGCTAAGGCCATATTTATCATTTTATAACCGAAAATAGAATCCAGTGGTCAAAATGTGTTGGGATTTGCACTGACGGTGCTCGTGCAATGCCAGGAAGAAGAACTGGATTGATTGCTCTTATTAAAGGTATAGCACCTCAAGTCGTTTGGAACCATTGCTGCATACACAGGGAATCATTAGCATCTAAAAATATGTCAACAGATTTGAAAAAAAGATTGGATGAAGTCGTTTAAGTTGTCAATTTCATTAAGACTTGCCCACTTAATTCCCGTGTTTTCAAAGTTGTGTGTGAGGAGATGGGGAGTCAACATAAACAACAATTTGAACTGAAAGATTGTTTTAATGATTATCTCTGGTTAGCTAAGGTTGCTTACTTGACTGATATTTTTTGTTATTTGAATGAGCTGAATTTGAGCCTAAAAGGTGCAGCTTTAAATAAATTTAAAGTTGAAGATAGAATAGAAGCGATTATAAAAAAAAATCGAATTATGGTCAAAACGCATTCTAAAGTGTGTATATGAGTCTTTTCCAACACTCAGCGATTTTATAGAATTTTCTAATAAAGAGCTTGACAATGAAACGCGGCTCCTTTCTTTCGAATATTTAATGACTTTAAAAAGCAGCTTCCGGAAGTATTTTCCCAGTCCTGATTCTGGCAACGACTGGATCAGGGATCCATTCAACACAGACGTTAGTAATGCTAAGAAATTATCGACATCGATTATCTTGCGATACGGCTTTGAAACTTAAGTTCAATAAAATTGAACTAACTAACTTTTGGTTACTCCTAAAACTGATTACCCTGCACTTGCAAATAAGGCCCTCCAAAACTTGATTCCGCTTTGCACAACGTATTTGTGTGAACAGGCTTTTTCGGTACTATTATATATAAAATCAAATTATAGAAACAAGCTTTGTTTAGAAGCAGACCTGAGAATAAAAATTTCGAATATAGAGCCCGACATTGTGGATTTGGTTTCGAGAAAACAACATCATTCATCTCATTAAGTAAAAACTTCTACAGAAGAAAATATAACAAATTTCGCATATAAAATAACAAATAGTCAACAAAAAAATAATTTTCATTTTAAATTTATGTTCAATTAATTTTTATTTTAAGCTTTATTATTATTTATTAAAAAAGCTATGAAAAAAAAACAATTTATTTTCTTAGCTTTATTTTGACCAAAAAATATTTGAGTTTAATGTACATATTTTGACTTGTAAATTTTTTAATTCTTTTACTTTTCACAATTTTTATTCATTCTGTTTTTAATTACATGAAAATCCTAATAAAAAATGTTTGCCTCTATATATGCGTAAGATTTGTTAAAATACCGAGATATATGGTATAAGTATCAATATTTCTTTTGGACCTTCAAAAACCGGAAATAGTGTTGGAAAGACCTTTAAAAACCGGAAAAATGAAAGGAAAGTAAAACTACTTCGTTCCTTAACCTCGTCAGATGATCGCACATTTTATGCCTATCTGGGTGAGTTTGATAATCGGACAAAACTTTCAAAAACCAGACTGTCCGGGTGAAAACCGAACGGTTGGCAAGCCTGAGTGTCTTTGTCATTATTAAACCAGAAATTATGCTTATGAACGATGTCAAATGTCTAGGGTTGGGATGGGGTCCGCAAAAAAAATTTAGCTTGATAAGGGGTCCGCGGACTACATAAGTTTAAGAACCCCTGCCATAGAGTGTTTGGGGAGTCTGGCACGACGATTATATGCTAAAAATAAAAGGTATAAATTGTTTCCAAACTTAAAAAGGTAATTTTAAGTAAATGGACCAAACTCGAACCAACCTTGTTTATCAACCTAATAAATTCGGTCGAGAAACGGATTTTTATTAATGTTTGAAAATACCAAGGTGGCCACTAAATATCATTTACATATTTGAAAAATAATTACATTCAATTACTTGCGCGGCTTAAGTTTACTTTAGCTGACATTGTCTAATTTTATTTATTTTTTTAGGGGTAAAAGAGGGTTAAAAATAAATAAGAATTATGAAAAAATAAAGTGTCGCTTGGATCTAGTTTCGGAGATATAGCCATCGGAAGTTCTGGATATAGCTTTTGTAAAAACAATCACAAGTTGGGAACCCCTGTATGGATATCAAAAAAATGGGTGCCATAAGAAAGACAATTGTCTTTCAATAATGGTATGGAAAGTATTGAAATTCAACCTATATTTTTGGAGATATGACGATTTTTCTGAAATTTTGACCATTTTTTTTTAAATATCCATTTTTTATTAAAAAAAATTGTGTTAACGACCTATAGTTTTTTTAGTATGATAAGAAAGCTTAGTTTATTCCCTTTAAAATGGTATATAATAAAATAAAATAATATAATATAAATTTTTAATTGTTTACCCCCTTTTTTACCGGAAAACAAAAAATTATATTCAATGAATCCTTATGAAAAGTATGTATTAATGGAGAAAATCAATAAAAACTCAGTAACAACAACAGCAACAACAACAACAACAACAACAACAACAACTATTATTATAAGGCGATTATCATTATACAATTTTTAATAAAAATTTTTTGCCTACGGCGCTAAATATTTTAAAAGTTATGCCAAGGTAAATCTTATACATAGTATAATTCCACGTTTTTCCTTTGTTTTCAACTAAAAAACGGTACTTTTGAATTTTATTGTTATTTTTTTTAACAATAGCTTAAATTGAAGAGTGAATTAGAGTGACTAATAAAAATTTTTAAATTTTACAATGATAATCGCCTTATAATAACAGTTGTTGTTGTTGTTGCTGTTGTTTTTGTTGTTGTTGTTGTTACTGAGTTTTTATGGAACAGGTTTACTTTAGCTCACATTCTCCAATTTTTTTTTTTTTTTTTAGGGGTAAAACGGGGTTAAAAATAAATAAAAAGTATGAAAAAAAAATGTGTCGCTCGCATCTGGTTTCGGAGATATAGCCATCAGAAGTTGCGGATATAGCTTTTGGAAAAATTATTATAAGTTCGGAACCGCTGCATGGATATCAAAAATTTGGGTGTCCAAGGAAAGATAATTTAATGGCCTATAATAATGGTAAGCATAGCTGAAGAATTCATTGAATAATTTTTTTTGTTTTTCGGTCAAAAAGGGGGTAAATATGCAAAAATTTGGAACAAACGATACACCATTTTAAGGGGAATAAATTAAGCTTTCTTAAGAAGCTAAAAAAGTTATAGGTCATTCAACTATTATTATAAGGCCAAAATTTGTCAAAATTTTAGAAAAATTGTAATATCTCCAAAACTATGGGTTAAATTTCTTAGGCTTGCTCTCCACTATTATAGGCCATTAAATGATATCCATGCAGCGGTTCCGAACTTATAATGATTTTTCCAAAAGCTATATCCGCAACTTCCAATAGCTATATCTCCGAAACCAGATCCGAGCGACTTTTTTTGATTACATATTTCTTCTTAGAATTAAAAAGCACATAAGATAAGTTTGGTTTTAAAAAGGTTTGCGAATGTGAGCTAAAGTAAACTTAAGCCACCATTTTAAAGGGAATAAACTAAGCTTATTTATCATACTAAAAAAATTATAGGTCGTTAACACATTTTTTTAAAAAAAAATTGGTCAAAATTTCAGAAAAATCGTCATATCTCCAAAATTATAGGTTGAATTTCAAAATTTTACTGAACATTATTGAAGCCCAATAAATTATCTTTCCTATGAAACCTATATTTTTGGTATCGAGACAGGGGTTCCCAACTTATGATAGTTTTTACGAAAGCTATATCCGGAACTTCCGATGGCGATATCTCCGAAGCTAGATCCGAGCGACACTTTTTTTTTCATAATTTTTATTTATTTTATTTACCCCTAAAAAAAAAAAAAAAAATTGGACAATGTCAGCTAAAGTAAACCTGTTCCCAATTATTTTTTTTTTTTGGTTTCTCCAAAAACAAACAGCTTCAGCAAGGGTTGAAGATAAGTTATAGAAGTATGTATCTTATAATTTTGGTAAGCACCTCATGTATTTTTTGTTTACATTTTCGGCTAGAGTATTCAATATCTCATTTCTAGTGAAAATACAACCTTCTAATGAAATTGTATCAAAACTAAAACGATACGCGATACTAAAATGCTGATTCAACATTGATTCCTTTAGGGTACTCTGTACTTTTGGTCTTAAACCTACAGATTCTTTGTCTTAATTTTTTCTAACATTTCAGACAGTTTTTCAGAAAAATTAAGTTACTAATCAGAATTACTCACTAATTTCAGGAATTAAATTTGCAAAACACAAAACTTTTCCATATGTTAATTGAACAAATAGTTTTTCGTTTTCAACATTTGCGATCAAGTCCGCCATTTTATAGTTCTGTATGTGTATGAGTTATATTATACTTAGCCAAGATTTTACATAAATTAAATTTTATTTCTAATTTGTTAATAAACATTAAAGAACTAAACAAAGTGCATACCCGTACCTTTTATTTGCAAGTTCCATATAAAGTAAAGTTTAAAAAAACCCTGTTTAGTTTATATATAAATATATATATATATTTCCTATGTAAATGTCTGAAGAATCAATGAATAATTTCTCACAATGAAAAACTAATAAAATCACTACAATAACTTTTCAATAAATGAATATCAGGCGCGATACATTTCCGAACAATAATAATATAAACATTTAATTACAAAATTAATAAATATCCGAAGTCATTTATTTAAATGAAATTTTTTATTAAAAATTAACTTTGGCACACTATGAACTAAACACAAACTATGCACCCAGGCTTGACCAAATATAAAACCAATAACAATATCCCAGTGTTGCATTAAACTTTATGTATCCAGAATTTACAATCTATTACAATCATAATAGCTGCGTTTCTTCAACTCAGTATGGACATGATTTAATTACATGGATTGGAGAATGATTTAACTAACATGGTTGGAGCGATCAAAGAGTATAAATAATAAAAAGAGATTTCATAGATGAGTCTATACAAAAAATGTTGCTTCGTTTTATATGTTAAAATAATTAATATCTATTGTTTTGGAACCTGCATTTGAGAAAATTCATTTGTATTGCTACCAAGCAACCAGCAAATCCAGAAGGAGGATTTTTATTTTGACTTCTCCAAAATAACAAATTTGCAACCGATCCCGCGTCTTTTGCGTTGTTGTTGTTGCCTTTTTTATTCCGAAAAATTCAGTTGAAATAATCCTAGCAAAATGCGTGTAATTGTTGTTGTTCTTGTGTAGTTTACAACCGATCCCGTTATTTGTATTGTTGTTGCTTTTTTTCAGCCGAAAAATTCAAACGAAAATTAGCAAATATTATATTCCTGTTGCTTGCTTGTATGTGTTTCACATTTTGCTATTTGTCGCAACCAGAATTTTTTGCCAAGGGGGTTTTTAATCTGACGAAATTAATCACTTATATTTTCATATTTTCTTGTTTTACTTGAAACAAGTCATTAGTTAACACAACCTAATACCTAAATAGATTAAATTAGAATAGTTTAATCACTTTCACTGATTCGGCATTTAAAAAACCACGAAAATCAAATTTTGAAATACAAAAAAATTAAACTTTCTTTAAAATTAACAAAGAAACTAATTAAAAATGTTTAAATACACTGCCACTGCCGACGTGTTAGTTTTATTTGGGCTTAAGTCCTTGAAAATTCAAAAATATTTATGTTGGGGGCTTCAGCCTCCTTGACTCCTTGTTCAACTTCATGCGTTTTTCAGTTCAAACTGAAAAATAAAAATAATATTCATCTTGTTTGATTTGCTGAGCGCCTGCTTCAAACAAAAATTCTTTTGTCTTGCAGCTAGAATTGAAATCATTTTGCAATAATCAAAATATTCTTCAATTTCTATATTTTTCAACATATTCATGAAAATAACAATAAAGGTTACATTAATTTGTCCTTTCAAAATTTGACAGCTAAATCTGGTTCCGCAGTAGTCAAAATCCAATGCAAAATGTAAGCAAATAAATTGAATAGAAAAATTTTTTGACAGCTATGGACTCTTTGGAGCGATGCGATAAGGTGCCTCTTAATTACACTAGTTTACAAATAATTAAAAAATTTATGAACTTTAGGTGCCACTATTCATTCCTTATGTAAAATCGGCTGCTGATTCTGAAAATCAAATTTTTTTTTTTTCTTTCACGTCGTTTTCGAGATATCAGTCACTTTCGGTTTTTGGACCAAAAAAAAAAGTTGGTTCAACTTAATTACAAATATCTCAAAAAAAAAATAAAAACCTACATGTAAACATATTATGTGTCAAATTAAAGTTAATCAAATTTCCTAGAAATAATGCTCACATTACCATTTCGTTGACATGATAGTTTCGTTTCGGCGAAAAAAATTGATTTATAAAAAAAAATTGTTTTTTTTTCGAAAAAATGAGAAAAAAGTAAAAATCAACTGCAAATTTTTAAAAGAAAAAAAAATTGGAAAAATTATTTGGTTTTTTTATATCATAGCTTATATATTTATGAAAAAAATAAGATACTATTTATGAAAATCGATTAAGAAATAGAAATGTTATATAAAATTGAATAAAAAATAGCCAAATTTCATTTTTGCCTATTTTTCCGTTTTTTTATGTGGGTAAGAATTTTTTTTAACCCAAAAATGCAAAATTTTTAATGTTAGATACTGGTATATGCTAGAAATTAAAATGTTTGCTCCACCCACCCCCCGAAGTGGGCAAAAACCGCCAAAACGGACCCAAATGCCCATTTTTGGCCATTTTGGGGCGTGGGGCCAGTTCCGAAAGAATTTTAAACACCGCCATCGTGCTCAGCATCCTCGAAAACGGGGGGTGATAAATATTTTACCGATAGAAGACGCGGAATATGCGATTTCGTCATTTTGGGGGGCGGTTTTTGTCCATTTTGAGGGGTGGGGTTAACACCATCTGTTAGTCTCTGTTAGATCGGAAGTTATTAAATATTTTCCACCACAAGTCATGAATTCCAGAACAAATTTAAGTGTGCAGCGTGCGACGAATCAAAATTTAATAACGAGTGTTTGTTTTGACTCGTCGCACGCTGCACATTTAAATTTGTTCTGGAATTCATGACTTGCGCTCGAAAATATTTAATAACTTCCGATCTAACAGAGACTTCACTTTTTTGTAAAATGGGTTTTGTAGATAAAAGAATAAGGAACAAAATGTTATTTTTTTCAATGTATTCTAGTTGGGGAAACATCATATTAAAACTATTTAAACAATTAAATTGTTATTATTTTTCATTTGTTGACAGTATAAATTTTTTAATTTATTGCTGATCGTTAGACTATTAAATAAAAAAAATCTGATATTGATCGGATCAGTAGAACTGGAGATGATAGACTTCCAGTATGAGTACATTTGACAAAATCTAGCCAATTATCAAAAATTCATGTGGATATTTTCGAAAAAAATTTTTTCCGCAAAAACCATAAACATTGGTCTAGTAATTTTATGTATATAAGCTGGAAAAAAATTTTGGGCGATTCTAAAATACCAAGTCAAAAATGCTGTGCGGTTTGTAAAAGAATGACCGATATAGAGGTAGAGTTCTTGGGTTTGTCGTTTAATTTTTTTTTTCAGAAGAACGACGTGTTTGTTGTAAACGTATTGTTCGGCTTGAACAACGTTCACAGCGAAATACGAGTCAGAGTGCAAACGAAGTCAAGTCATGTTAGTCCATTCTGAGAGTCGGATGAAGTAGATGAAGATAAATGTTTTTCGTTGTTTTTCCAAAAGTATGAAAAAGGCACTTGGCCGGTTTTGCAACCGGGCGCCTCATATGGTTTGTTTGGAAAAAGCCAAACAAACAAATTTTTTTAATATTTTTTGTTTCAAAAATTGCTTGAGACCGAAAATTTCATCGGAAACGACCAATTTTTTTTTAACGAAAGCTAATTTAAAAGCCAACAAATCGTCAGACCCCAATTTTAAAAAAAAAAGTTTAATTTTTTGTAATTTTAAGTTAAAGGAAAAAACAATTTTTTTTCAAAATATTTTTGGTTTCAAAAAATGCTGGAAGCTGCAAATTTTATCGGAAATGAACACTTGGGTTTTTAAATAAAAGCCAACCAAAATGACAATAAATCTTTGCAGTCAGAATTTCTAAAAAAAGTTTCGTTTTATATTATTTTAACCCTTTCGAACCGAAAAAAAACTGTAGGGTGTACAATATTTGTGATAGATTAGCCTTAGAAACTAAATTTTTAAAAAATTTTTGATCGTACCTAAATTTAAATTTTCACCGCCAGAGGCGCTGCAGGCCTTGGGACATATAGTCCCAGTAGGTGTTTTTAATTTTAATTTTTGGGATATAATATCCCTGGAGTGGTTATAAGAAGAAAGAGTGGTTATTAAAAATTTAATTTATTTTATTAATTCATGTAATTTAAGTGGGATAAATGAAAAGAATTGTGTCTTAGTGCTTATGGTATGGCGTAAAACATCCGAAACATAATGGAACTTCGCATGCTTTGCATGTGAAATTTGAATGATTGTCTTTTTTATCCTTGGAACATTTTACACATTCTTTACGTGGCTGGCCATTGCCGTTAACTGTCCATATGTTCTCCGTAGCATCTGTTACTGCAACGGTGCAGTCTTCAATATTGTTCGCCACCGGACTCTTCATCGGAACTGGAATCCATAGCGCACATTTCTATGTCGTCGTCAGTCAGCTTTGATCTTTTGCTGGTCATTTATTATGTACAAAAATTTAGATATGAGTATATTGAACTTACATGTACTAAAAATGCTGCAGGTAGATATAATCCCCAGCTCAGGCTCTGCTGAGATATATAATCCCAAGTCTAAAATCTGCTGGGATATATAATCCCATGAACAAAAACAGTAAAGTTTTATCAAAAAAAATTAAATATTTACACTTATTTTATAATGCATAAATACATCCAATAACTAGCACTTGGAAAAGAATATAAAATGTTATATTTACCCGTATTTTGTGTTTTTTTTTAATAATTTTCTACCAAATTTCACTAGACGTGCGCATTTAGTTAACTTTCACATAAAACTTCCGTTATCAAATGTGAAACAAACAGTATTTTTTTATATTAGAGATCATGAAGAACGGAAAAAACAAATTTGCAGGCGAAATTCTTAGCAAATTTTACCAAGAGGTCTATTCAAAAAATTTTGGGATGTATTGTCCCAACCGGGTCGAAAGGGTTAAGTTAAAAGCCAAAAAAATGTTTTTTTTTGGGTTTTAACTTAAAATAATAAAAGACGAAATTTTTTTTTCAAAATTCGGGCTCTGATGATTTGTTGGCATTTTTGCAAGCTTTTATTTAAAAAAAAATGTTTTTCATTTCCGACAAAATTTTCGGACGATAGGAATTTTGGAACCAAAAAATATTAAAAAAAAAATTTTATGGCTTTTTTAAAATACGATATTTTTTTTCAAAATTCGGGCTGCGAAGATTTGTTGGAATTTCGATAAGCTTTAATTAAAAATAAAAATTGTTAATTTCTGACAAGATTTGCGCTGTCTAGCCATTTTTGAACAAAAAAAAATATTAAAAATAAATATTTTTTCGGCATATAACTTAAAATAATTAAAAATTTTAGTTTATTTTGAAATTCGAGCTCCGACGACTTATTGGCATTTTTATTAGCTTTTATTTAAAAAAACAGTTGTTCATTTCCGAAGAGATTTGCGGTCTTCAGCAATTTTTTAACCAAAACTCGATTCGGGACAACAGTGCAGCGACGCGCAGTATTTTCAGAGTTGCGCGGAAGAATTAATTTATTTGGGATAGTCCGTATTTGGCTACCACTCTGAAAAAATTAGTTTTTAAAGGAAATTTGACGAGGAATTCAGTGGTATTTTTTTTAGCTTCATATCGAATAGTATTCGCTCTATAAAATAACTTTAAACAATTAATTTGTTATAAAAGATATTAATTTTTCATTTAATGCCCAAGGCTAAAATTTTACAAGAAAGCTGATCTCTTTAGCTTTAAAACGATATAAAAAAATTATTTTTTCGTTAAAACTTACCGGAGATATAACTATTTGAATATTAGCGTAAAACACCAAAAAAACGTAAAACCTTTGACCTTGGTAACTCGATATCTTTCGATATATTCGATAACAAATCTATTCCTGATTTTCGTGTCCACTAATATAATGCCTAGAATATGTAAAAAAAATTTGGAGCGATTCCAAGAAAGTGTTCGGAATGTAAAAGAACGTCTCATATGGGCAAATCCTTAAAGTTGTTACTTTTTGAGGAAAAAAATTTTTTTCAAACTTATGGAACATTGTTTCTAAATATTGGTTCACCTTCAGATAAGCATAACAATCAAGATTTTGCATTATTACCTCATTTTGAACAAATGTTCTTAAAGTTATAGAGCAAAAACGAACAAAAATAGAACACAAATGTTTATGTAAAAAAATTTATTTTCCTACTTACGGTACACTGATTCCAAATGTTGGTTCACCTTCAGATAAGCATAACAATCAAGATTTTGTATTGTAGACATACTAAAATGATGTCGTTAAACTGCGCATGCAACAACCATTGTCTAATCAGGGAAGCTCCTGGTTCAAACTCCGGCGGCGAAATAATCTTTTTTTTTTTTAATTTTTTAATTTAAAGGTATTTAAAAAACAAAAAGAAATAGAGAATTGTATTTGTATAAATTGAAAATATCTTGAAAATTGCCTTTTATGTTAATAATAAATAACGAGTCCGTTATGGATTCGTTTTTTTTTAATAAAACGTATTCGATCCGGACTCGTTTTTAATTATTAATATAAAAGGCAGTTTTCAAGATATTTTCAATATATATATAGTTCTCTACTTCTTTTCTTGTTTTTAAATACTTTTAAATTAAAAAATAAAAAGCTTCCCTGAGGAGCTTCCCTGATTAGACAATGGTTGTTACATGCGCAGTTTAACGACATCATTTTAGTATGCCTTAAAAATGATGTCGGTAGCTGAGTTGGGTAAGATGAGCGTCTTTGAACAGTGGCATGGCGCAGGTTCAATTCTGTGAGCTGGTGCCAGGTAAAAAAAAATTAAGTTCTCCTTTGAAGTTTTAAAAAAAGTATTACATTAATAAATTAACAATAAGTACCAACAACAGCATTAGAAAAATAGATGGAAAGTAAAAAATCAAAAAAGAAAAATGTTTGCGTTAACCAATTTTTTTTAATTGCGTTTATTTTATACAGTAAAATCCGTTTTATTTAGAAAAACGAGTCCGAAACGAATCCGTTTTATTAACGAAAAACGAATCCGAAACGGATCCGACAACGCGGACGATCCTTTCCGCTTTTTGGAGGCGAATCACTCACGATTTCGGATTCGAATTGTATCAGAAACGGAATCCGTTTCGGATAAATAATACGAAGAAGCGGAAGCGAATCCGAAACGGATCCGTGTGGCACACTGGCCGAAGCATATGTTACCGATTGCCATGTTAAATTGTTTCATTTGTTGTCTCTGTCATGTTTGTTAAAAAAGCATTGACCGATTTGTGAAATTGCACATGAATATCGGTTTCTGCTAATGACTGTAAAATTCGATCAAAATTATGTTCAGCTTAGTAAATAATTTTTTTATAAAAGTGAAGTATATTTAAACAAAAAAAGATATTAAGTTTTTTTTCTATTAATTTTTAGGATATTCCGTTTGAAAAAAATTTTGAGTTAAATTTTAAATATTCATAACTTTTTTTGAAATTTATGTATGTTGAAAATTCACCTTTAGATAAGCACTAAACAATATATTGAAATTAACAGTGTCGATGAAAAAAGTCAAAAGGGTGTGTTTAATTAAATTGACCGATATCCACACTGAGTGCGCTTGCTGTATCTATTGTACTCACTGTCGAGTACAATGGTTCTATTGAAACACACCCTTTTGACTTTTTTCATCGACACTGTTAATTTCAATATATTGTTTAGTGCTTATCTAAAGGTGAATTTTCAACATACATAAATTTCAAAAAAGTTATGAATATTTAAAATTTAACTCAAAATTTTTTTCAAACGGAATATCCTAAAAATTAATAGAAAAAAAAACTTAATATCTTTTTTGTTTAAATATACTTCACTTTTATAAAAAAATTATTTACTAAGCTGAACATAATTTTGATCGAATTTTTACAGTCATTA
>OY759210.1:60158826-60310327 GCA_963662105.1 Meiosimyza platycephala | reverse complement strand
AAGTCAAAAGGGTGTGTTTAATTAAATTGACCGATATCCACACTGAGTGCGCTTGCTGTATCTATTGTACTCACTGTCGAGTACAATGGTTCTATTGAAACACACCCTTTTGACTTTTTTCATCGACACTGTTAATTTCAATA
Source organism: Meiosimyza platycephala (assembly GCA_963662105.1). Classification (NCBI taxonomy): domain Eukaryota; kingdom Metazoa; phylum Arthropoda; class Insecta; order Diptera; family Lauxaniidae; genus Meiosimyza; species Meiosimyza platycephala. The sequence continues at coordinate 60,310,184 of OY759210.1, read as the reverse complement.
TATTGTTTAGTGCTTATCTAAAGGTGAATTTTCAACATACATAAATTTCAAAAAAGTTATGAATATTTAAAAATTTAACTCAAAATTTTTTTCAAACGGAATATCCTAAAAATTAATAGAAAAAAAACTTAATATCTTTTTTGTTTAAATATACTTCACTTTTATAAAAAAATTATTTACTAAGCTGAACATAATTTTGATCGAATTTTACAGTCATTAGCAGAAACCGATATTCATGTGCAATTTCACAAATCGGTCAATGCTTTTTTAACAAACATGACAGAGACAACAAATGAAACAATTTAACATGGCAATCGGTAACATATGCTTCGGCCAGTGTGCCACACGGATCCGTTTCGGATTCGCTTCCGCTTCTTCGTATTATTTATCCGAAACGGATTCCGTTTCTGATACAATTCGAATCCGAAATCGTGAGTGATTCGCCTCCAAAAAGCGGAAAGGATCGTCCGCGTTGTCGGATCCGTTTCGGATTCGTTTTTCGTTAATAAAACGGATTCGTTTCGGACTCGTTTTTCTAAATAAAACGGATTTTACTGTATAAAATAAACGCAATTAAAAAAAATTGGTTAACGCAAACATTTTTCTTTTTTGATTTTTTACTTTCCATCTATTTTTCTAATGCTGTTGTTGGTACTTATTGTTAATTTATTAATGTAATACTTTTTTTAAAACTTCAAAGGAGAACTTAATTTTTTTTTACCTGGCACCAGCTCACAGAATTGAACCTGCGCCATGCCACTGTTCAAAGACGCTCATCTTACCCAACTCAGCTACCGACATCATTTTTAAGGCATACTAAAATGATGTCGTTAAACTGCGCATGTAACAACCATTGTCTAATCAGGGAAGCTCCTCAGGGAAGCTTTTTATTTTTTAATTTAAAAGTATTTAAAAACAAGAAAAGAAGTAGAGAACTATATATATATTGAAAATATCTTGAAAACTGCCTTTTATATTAATAATTAAAAACGAGTCCGGATCGAATACGTTTTATTAAAAAAAAACGAATCCATAACGGACTCGTTATTTATTATTAACATAAAAGGCAATTTTCAAGATATTTTCAATTTATACAAATACAATTCTCTATTTCTTTTTGTTTTTTAAATACCTTTAAATTAAAAAATTAAAAAAAAAAAAAGATTATTTCGCCGCCGGAGTTTGAACCAGGAGCTTCCCTGATTAGACAATGGTTGTTGCATGCGCAGTTTAACGACATCATTTTAGTATGTCTACAATACAAAATCTTGATTGTTATGCTTATCTGAAGGTGAACCAACATTTGGAATCAGTGTACCGTAAGTAGGAAAATAAATTTTTTTACATAAACATTTGTGTTCTATTTTTGTTCGTTTTTGCTCTATAACTTTAAGAACATTTGTTCAAAATGAGGTAATAATGCAAAATCTTGATTGTTATGCTTATCTGAAGGTGAACCAATATTTAGAAACAATGTTCCATAAGTTTGAAAAAAATTTTTTTCCTCAAAAAGTAACAACTTTAAGGATTTGCCCATATGAGACGTTCTTTTACATTCCGAACACTTTCTGACCGACACATCTTGGAATCGCTCCAAATTTTTTTTACATATTCTAGGCATTATATTAGTGGACACGAAAATCAGGAATAGATTTGTTATCGAATATATCGAAAGATATCGAGTTACCAAGGTCAAAGGTTTTACGTTTTTTTGGTGTTTTACGCTAATATTCAAATAGTTATATCTCCGGTAAGTTTTAACGAAAAAATAATTTTTTTATATCGTTTTAAAGCTAAAGAGATCAGCTTTCTTGTAAAATTTTAGCCTTGGGCATTAAATGAAAAATTAATATCTTTTATAACAAATTAATTGTTTAAAGTTATTTTATAGAGCGAATACTATTCGATATGAAGCTAAAAAAAATACCACTGAATTCCTCGTCAAATTTCCTTTAAAAACTAATTTTTTCAGAGTGGTAGCCAAATACGGACTATCCCAAATAAATTAATTCTTCCGCGCAACTCTGAAAATACTGCGCGTCGCTGCACTGTTGTCCCGAATCGAGTTTTGGTTAAAAAATTGCTGAAGACCGCAAATCTCTTCGGAAATGAACAACTGTTTTTTTAAATAAAAGCTAATAAAATGCCAATAAGTCGTCGGAGCTCGAATTTCGAAAAAAACTAAAATTTTTAATTATTTTAAGTTAAATGCCGAAAAAATATTTATTTTTAATATTTTTTTTTGTTCAAAAATGGCTAGACAGCGCAAATCTTGTCAGAAATTAACAATTTTTATTTTTAATTAAAGCTTATCGAAATTCCAACAAATCTTCGCAGCCCGAATTTTGAAAAGAATATCGTATTTTAAAAAAGCCATAAAATTTTTTTTTTAATATTTTTTGGTTCCAAAATTCCTATCGTCCGGAAATTTTGTCGAAAATGAAAAACATTTTTTTTTAAATAAAAGCTTGCAAAAATGCCAACAAATCATCAGAGCCCGAATTTTGAAAAAAAAATTTCGTCTTTTATTATTTTAAGTTAAAACCCAAAAAAAAACATTTTTTTGGCTTTTAACTTAACCCTTTCGACCCGGTTGGGACAATACATCCCAAAATTTTTTGAATAGACCTCTTGGTAAAATTTGCTAAGAATTTCGCCTGCAAATTTGTTTTTTCCGTTCTTCATGATCTCTAATATAAAAAAATACTGTTTGTTTCACATTTGATAACGGAAGTTTTATGTGAAAGTTAACTAAATGCGCACGTCTAGTGAAATTTGGTAGAAAATTATTAAAAAAAAACACAAAATACGGGTAAATATAACATTTTATATTCTTTTCCAAGTGCTAGTTATTGGATGTATTTATGCATTATAAAATAAGTGTAAATATTTAATTTTTTTTGATAAAACTTTACTGTTTTTGTTCATGGGATTATATATCCCAGCAGATTTTAGACTTGGGATTATATATCTCAGCAGAGCCTGAGCTGGGGATTATATCTACCTGCAGCATTTTTAGTACATGTAAGTTCAATATACTCATATCTAAATTTTTGTACATAATAAATGACCAGCAAAAGATCAAAGCTGACTGACGACGACATAGAAATGTGCGCTATGGATTCCAGTTCCGATGAAGAGTCCGGTGGCGAAGACAATATTGAAGACTGCACCGTTGCAGTAACAGATGCTACGGAGAACATATGGACAGTTAACGGCAATGGCCAGCCACGTAAAGAATGTGTAAAATGTTCCAAGGATAAAAAAGACAATCATTCAAATTTCACATGCAAAGCATGCGAAGTTCCATTATGTTTCGGATGTTTTACGCCATACCATAAGCACTAAGACACAATTCTTTTCATTTATCCCACTTAAATTACATGAATTAATAAAATAAATTAAATTTTTAATAACCACTCTTTCTTCTTATAACCACTCCAGGGATATTATATCCCAAAAATTAAAATTAAAAACACCTACTGGGACTATATGTCCCAAGGCCTGCAGCGCCTCTGGCGGTGAAAATTTAAATTTAGGTACGATCAAAAATTTTTTAAAAATTTAGTTTCTAAGGCTAATCTATCACAAATATTGTACACCCTACAGTTTTTTTTCGGTTCGAAAGGGTTAAAATAATATAAAACGAAACTTTTTTTAGAAATTCTGATTGCAAAGATTTATTGTCATTTTGGTTGGCTTTTATTTAAAAACCCAAGTGTTCATTTCCGATAAAATTTGCAGCTTCCAGCATTTTTTGAAACCAAAAATATTTTGAAAAAAAATTGTTTTTTCCTTTAACTTAAAATTACAAAAAAACTTAAACTTTTTTTTTTAAAATTGGGGTCTGACGATTTGTTGGCTTTTAAATTAGCTTTCCGTTAAAAAAAAATTGGTCGTTTCCGATGAAATTTTCGGTCTCAAGCAATTTTTGAAACAAAAAATATTAAAAAAATTTGTTTGTTTGGCTTTTTCCAAACAAACCATATGAGGCGCCCGGTTGCAAAACCGGCCAAGTGCCTTTTTCATACTTTTGGAAAAACAACGAAAAACATTTATCTTCATCTATGTTCATTGAAAAGTATTTCCCACATAATAGCTTATAAAATGTCTTACTCAAAACACGTCAGATCAGACTTTTCTAGTTTCATCTGCCGATGCTTTTGAGGAAACAATTTTGGACTTGGCCGGTTTTGATCCCTGGAACATGCACTTGGCCGGTTTTGACATAGTATAGCAGAAAATGAGTGAAAATCGCGATTAGGTGGTATGTGCGCGATTTTTAAAGAATTCCACTATAACACCTGTAGGCCACGTTGGTGCAAAAACTTATCGCAATAAACTTACGTTTTGGCACTTAATGCGCGTTTATAGCTAATGTATTTCTGTCCAAAAGTGCTTGAAACTCTTCTACAATCACCAGATATAAATATGATTGAACATTTATGGGACCACTAGGAAAATCAGTTGAAAACTTACTCCTTTAGAAATGAAAAGGTCTTAGAAAACGCGCGTAAGGAAGAGTGTGCCAAAATAGATCCTTCGGTCTGCAGAAGTTAGTGGAATCAATGTCAGGATGACTGAAAGCTGTGAAAAATAGCAAAGACATGCCTATAAAATATTAACTGAAGCTTTTTTTTATTTAATATTATATAATAATATATCTCATCTGTTGATGATGACTTCAGCTCCGGACCTGATGGTATTCCTGCGACAGTACTAGTTAACTGTAGCTCTGTGCTGAGTCAACCCCTCAGTTTCTTATTTAATAAATCGATTAGATGGCTATTTTCCTAAATTTTGGAAAAATTCATATATAAGCCTCATTTTCAAGAAATGGTGTAAAAATGATGTTTCAAACTACAGGCCCGTAGCGAAGTTATCATCGATACCGAAAATTTTTGAACGCATTGTGTACGATCAGGTTAAGGTGTGCTGTGGTGAAGTCATAACAACTCGTCAGCATGGTTTTGTTAATGGCAGATCTACAGTTTCTAACCTCCTTGATTTTACTTCCTTTGCATTAAGCTCTTTTGATTCTGGTGGGCAAGTTGACTGTATCTACACTGACTTCAGTAAGGCATTTGACAAATTACCACACAATTTGATTTTGTTTAAATTAAAGAAGCTTGGATTTCCTTTAAGTTTTGTCAGCTGGATTGAATCTTATTTATCTGATCGCTCATATCAAATAAGATTTCGGAGGGTGTTTTCCACCCTATTCAGCGCGGCATCAGGTGTTCCACAAGGAAGCCACCTGGGGCCGCTCCTGTTCATTTTAGCAATTAATGATGTTACACATGTCATTAAAAACTCGCATCTGCTATTATATGCAGATGATATGAAAATTTACAGGAACGTGAAGGGGGTTGGTGATACTATTCCACTTCAGTCTGACTTGAAATCCTTTGAGGTTTGGTGTTCTAAAAATAACTTACATCTTAATCCTGATAAATGCCAAACTATGATTTTCACCAGGAGGAAAAATATTGTGGAATTTGATTATGAATTAAAAGATAAGAAAATTTGTCGTGTCGATTTAGTCAAAGACCTAGGTATACATTTTGATGTTAAATTAACTTTTAATGAGCATATTAATCAAATTTGTAAAAAATCCTCATCTCTGCTTGGCTTTATTAAGAGGTGGGCAAAAGAATTTAATAGCCCTTTAGTAACGGTGACTTTAATTAATGCAATAGTGCGTCCTCACTTAGAGTACGCCAGCCAAGTGTGGTCACCATTTTATAATATTCATATTAATAGAATTGAGAGAATTCAAAAAAATTTTATTCGTTTTGCTCTCAATGGCTTAAATTGGACTGACTCTTTAAACCTTCCTCCTTATGAGGATCGTTTGAAGTTACTACATATGCAATCTTTGAGCACGCGTAGAAATATTGCGGATATACTTTATCTGCATCAACTTGTAACTAGGTCTCTTGCTGCACCAGAGCTTCTTAATTATATTCACTTAAACACCAACCTTTTAGTAGAACTAATTATTACTAATTTTTATTAAAAAAATGGAAGTTCATTTAGTTTTAGTTATTGCTGTTTTCAAAAGTATATTACACTGTGGTTCATCAGGATAGAACTGAATTTTAAGCAAAAAATCTCTATTAATTGTGAATGCAGAAGAAATAAATATTCCAACTTTTCAGAAATATAATAGCACTTGTAATGGACTACTTTAAGGCAAAAAATCAAGTCCCAATGCATTATAACAGTACATACTTTTCTTTAATTGCTTATAATCATGTATGAAACTCTTCTTTTTTTCTTGGTTCAGCAGAATAGAACCACTTTTTATTTGCTCTATAAATGAAACAAAAATAAATTGTTTGTATTGAAAATTTGATTTTATTGTAATTCTTTAATATTTATTTAAAAATGTGTACTTTTACCGTTATTCGCCATAACTTGGTAAATTCTTTGTTTCATTGACTCGTGTAGAGATTTTAAGCATAGCTGGGCACCGTTAATCAAATAGTTAACTTCGTTAAACTTTAAAGCGTTACATTTCGGAAGGTTTAACGCAAGTTAACATTAATCGTTAATCCGTTAAGATGTGATAAATATTGAATTTTTTATATCGTTATATTCTTACAAAACCTGTTGGTTTGGACTCTGGAAGTTAATAGGTTAGGGACAAAAAAAGACGTGTATAATTGGAGTGCTTAATTTAGTCATCTGGCATAATGTGGATATTTATGAACATTAATATGTTGAAATTCTCGTCTGAAAGCGCGGCTCGTTTCGGCGTTGAAATATATTTGCCCGTGGAAAAAAGACGTTCAACTGCAGCGCGTTAGGGTATAACAGAATTTTATTTAATAAATAGATTTATGAACATCTGTTCGCCGAGGATACCGCATCGTTGAACAAGTCTTTTGATTTCATGTCTAGCCACATGACGAGATTTTAAGCTTTCTCTTTAAAGATTTGTAGCTCTTAGGTTTTTCTTAAGACTCAGTGACAGAATTGAAAAAGTCTTTCTCATCATCGTCGTTGTTACTTGCGTTGCTGCCTCCGCCAATTAAACTATCTCTGTCCTACCAACTTTCGGCAACTTCTTGTCTCTTCTACCTTTTTTCCATGAATTTTTTTACTGCATCCACTCGACTGCTGTCATACGTTTCCAACCATATCGACCGAAACTTCGTTCAGAAGTGGTCCAAACATTTTCTCTATTCCGTTTAATAAGGCATTGGCTAAAGCTGGCAATTTACTATGCCTTTAGACTAACGAGACTAGATATTTGTGACCAAAACGCGGAACAGAAAAAAGTTGATGAAACTTTTTTTTAAATTCTTTTTGTTTGTTTGGCTGATTGAAAAGTCCCGGGCCTAACAAAGAAAAACACATTTATTTCGGAAAATTTGATTTTATTCTTCAATTTAATCTCCTTTTAGCTCAATACAACGAGTATAGCGGGCCTCGAGCATTTCGATGCCTTTCTTGTAGTAGTCGCCATCAAGTTCCTCAAAATAGGCGTCCGTCTCGCCAATGACCTCTTCATTCGAGTGAAAGCGCTTACCTGCGAGTCATCTTTTCAAGTTTGGAAAAAGATAATAGTCGCTGGAGGCCAAGTCTGGAGAATACGGTGGGTGGGTATTGCAATTCTTTCAATTTTGCCATTGCTTTGAATCACCGACACGATGTTGCTTTTGACCTATTGTCAGCAAACGCGCCACCCATCGCGCACACATCTTTTCATTTCGAAATGCTCATGCAAAATATTGAAAATACTACCGATCGACAACTTCATTATGTCTGCTAGCTCTCTTCCTTTCACATTGTGGTCTTTCAAAAGGCCCGAACGTGGTGCATTACTGGTGCTCGTACGACCCATTTTAAATTCAGCAAACCATCTGTAAACCGTTGTTTTCGACGGAGCAGATGTGCTGTGATGTTCGCTTCTCGTTTTTTCCGATCACAAAGCAATGTTTTATGAAAATGCGAAATTCACTTTGTTCCATAGTTAAAAAAAAAAAAAACAGAGGTGATGCACTTTGGACAGCTGTGAAAACCAAACTACTTGACAGATGTTAATGAAATTTCACATGTAGCCTTTTGCTGTCAAAAATAATAGGGATTCGATATTTGTGGCGCCCTCTCTGTGTCAGGCCCGGGACTTTTCAATCAGCCTAGTATTTTTCAGGAAAGTCATATATAGACTATTTTCAATTATTTGAGTTATTTTTTGTTTTTACTAAAAAAAAAGTCTTCACTCACCGGAAATCCTAGCAAAATGAGATTTATTATTTCCAATGAAAACGCGGACCGCGCGGAGCAGGAAATCAAAAACGCGGACTTGCTCCGCGTAAAGCGGATCATATGGTCACGTTACTTTAGACTCTATATTTTTTAATTTAAGGACAGCTTTTTTTTAAATGCTATAAATGTAAAACAATTTGTCATAGATCAACCTAAACAAAGGTGAAAGACAAAGATATTCAGGAGCAAAAGAAGTAAAAAGTGTTATAGTGAAACATGAGCTAATTAAGCAAACTATGGGAGTCAAAAGAACATGAAGCGGTTTCCGCGATCAGCGTAAAAACAGAATTAGGTGTATATAATAAATTCACAACATGGTTCAAAAACATCGTTTTCACAAAAAATTTATGATTTGAAAAAAATGTACTGAGGGGGTGCTTAAGTTTTGGCCAATACTGCATATCTCTCTGTATTTTAACAAATCTTGCGGATTTATAGAGGCAAACATTTTGTATTAGGAATGAATAAAAATTGTGGAAACATAAAAGAATTAAAAAAAGTTTCAAGTTAAAATATGTACATTAACTCAGACAAATATTTCTTGGTCAAAATAAAGCTTAGAAAATAAATGGTTTTTTTCATATCTTTTTTAATAAATAATATAATATATAATGCAAATTATTTTTTTGGGACTATTGGTTATTTTATAAGCGAAATTTGTTTAGTTTCTTCTGTAGAAGTTTTAACTTAATGAGATCATCCATGTTGTTTTCTTGAAACAAAATCCACAATCTATATTCGAAATTTTTATTCTCAGGTCTGCTTCTACATTGAGCTGGTTTCTATACTTTGATTTTTTATATAATAGTACCAAAAAAACCTGTTCACGCAAATAAGTCGTACAAAACGGAATCAAATTTTGGAGGGCCTCATTTGCAAGTGCAGGGTAATCGGATTTTAGGAGTAACTAACAGTTAGTTCAATTTTATTGAACTTTAGTTTCAAAGAAGTATCGCAAGAGATATCCGCTAGCATATCTGGCTCTAATGTCGATTATTGCTTAGCATTACTAACATCTGTGTTGAATGGATCCCTGATCCAGTCGTTGCCAGAATCAGGACAGGGAAAATACTGCTTTTTAGAGGCATTTAATGTTCGACAAAAAGCAGCCGCGTTTTATTATCGAGCTCTTTATTAGAAAATTTTATAAAATCGCTGAGCCTTGGAAAAGACTCATACACACACTTTTGAATGCGTTTTGACCATAATTCGATTTTATAATCGCTTCTATTTTATCTTAAACTTTATTTTTTTTTTGAAGCTGTACTTTATAGTCTCAAATTGAAATCTACAAAAATTGATGATGTTGTCTAGCAGTACGAAGAGTGGAAACAGTTAGGTGCTGGGCATCCCGGGTTTAAACAAAAGTAAATGCACACTTTGTTTTTTAAAAATATGTGCAATCATTGAAAGAGCCATGGCCATGTAGAATTTTTAATAAATGAGTTATTGGAATCAAGCGAAAAGTTTGATGATGAAAAATTATTGATGTCAAAATTACTTCGCGGACCCCTGGAATGGCTTCGCGGACCCCCACAGTTTAAGAATCGCTGATTTAAACAATTAAATTGTTATTATTTTTTATTTGTTGACAACATAAATTTTTTTTTTTAATTTATTGCAGAAGCTAACGTTATAGACTATTAAATAAAAAAAATCGACATTGATCGGATTAATGGAACTGGAGATAATAGATATCGGTCATTCTTTTACAAACCGCACGAATTTCAGGAACAAAAAAACCTCGACTTCTCCAAATGCGATGAAAATTTTTTTCTGCATCTTCTAACAAATTCAGTTGATACATAGTACCTACATATAACTATCAGGATTTTGCTGAAAAAACATTTTTTTTTTTGATAATATCCACATATGAATTTTGCATAATTAGCTGAATTTTGGCAACCCGTACATTAAATTTTTTTATACAGGAATATACTATGGAAAAATTTGGCAATACATATGAACCTCTCTATTTTTTGTGTTTTTTGTAGAGGGACCCCCAAATGGGTGGCCGATACGGGGCAGGTGTTTCAAGGAAAAAGTTTGGGAGAGTAAAAATAATGCGAGTTGGTGTTGTGAGACAGCTGAGAAAAGGGGGAAGTCAATTTCATAATTTCACAAGAATGTAATTTTTGCAGGGGAGCCCTCTAATGGGTTGTGATAGTGGTATGTTCGGGAAAAATGTTAGAGAAGAAAAAATAATGGAACCTTGTCATACATTTAATCCCTCTACGGGATAGCTTCGGGGAGATATTAATGATTTTTGACAGATTAAGGACGCCGGCTGGTACCAGGGCGTAATTATAAGCTGCCGAGACCAGCTATCACTGGAATGGTGCAAAGAGGCTGTGAAAAGCCTAGAACCACTATGGCAAAACGCGTCCCTTTAAGTTGTGGATAGAAGGAAGATTCCAGTGGCTCCGAAAGCCGAATTGGTCCTTCCGGTCAAAGCGCCACACGAAAGAGTATTAAGGCTACTAAAAAGACAGAACCCAGACATTCCGACAGGTAACTGGAAAGTCTTAAAAGAAATTGAAGGAACCGAACAAGGTAAAAGTAGCACTCTAATCCTTCAAATAAATAAGGAAGCGGAAGATATTCTTTACTCTAGGTTCGGAAAAATGGGATTTGGTATGGCTTGCGTATACTTACGTCTAAAAAAGCGAAACCCAACAGACGATAACACAAACACACTATCTTTAGACGAGGTTGAGACCGATCTAGAGATAGAGGCACTTTTTGAGTTAGCCACAAGAATTTCATCGACCGAAGAAACGCCTTCAGATGCACAAGAGGTCTCTGAACTAGATTCTTATGTAGATATGGATACTCTGATAACATGACTTGAGACCTTATTAATTGGAGAATTTTAATAAGGCCTCATTTTCTGACCACAATTACATCAGCTACGTAATAGATTTCCCGAAAAAAACTGATTGGACTAAGTTTAGAAATGTAGTTCGGTCCAAACTTAAAAACATCACTCCAAAAATTAATAATGTAATCGAAATCGAAGAGACTAATGAAAAGCTTTCTGCTGTTCTAGTCAAAGCTTTCCTTATAACATGTCCTGTTCTAAAATCTAGGAAACAAATACAATCCCCGTGGTGGACCAAAGGCTTAGCAGAAGCAAGAGAAACAATACAAACACTTTTTAAAAATACTAAAAAAGGTAATTCTGAATCACTTTGGAATGCCTATAGAGCAGAGCTAAAAAGTTTTAAGTACTTGCTACGTAGCACTAAGCGCTCAAGCTGCAAAAATCTCTGCGAAAGCTTAGAAATAACCACTGAAGCAGCTAGACTTAGAAAGGTCCTTACTAAAAAGGATCTATCACCTTCACTTTTACAAACAGAAGAAGGACAATGGACCTCTGATCCTAAGGAAACAATTGAGCTACTGTTACAAAATCACTTTCCAGGTTGTAGACAAAATCCTAATCTGAGCTCAAACAATGAAATTTAGTCAGAGATTAACAACATTCCTGAAATTTTTCAGACAGCCGTATAAAATGGGCTTTGCACTCTTTCCATCCTTACAAATCCACTGGACCTGACGGCATAATTCCTGCAATCATACAAAACGTTCAGGACCTAATACAATACTGGCTAAAAGCAATATTTGAGGGATGCTTAAAGTTCAATCTAGTTCCGCAGTCATGGACGCTCTCACGGGTTATTTTTATTCCCAAAGGCGGTAAGAGCAGCCACGAAAAAGCGACCTATCGACCTATTAGTCTAACGTCTTTTCTACTCTACTATGGAGCGAGTCATAGATTACTATATAAGAGAGAAAATTCCCAATGACTTTCTTTCAAACTCGCAACATGCCTATTAGAAAGGCAAATCAAAGCACAGACTATTGAAGCCTCACTCCAACACAAAGAATACACACTAGGGGCCTTCTTAGACATAGAAGGCGCTTTCATCAACGTAACAAACGTAGCGATAACGAATGCGATGAAAAGGACGAATAAATCAACATATTCGCGACTGGATCAACAGACTCCTTAGTTGTCGAACAGTGATGGCAGAATGGGGCCACACAAGTTCTATTAAAACTGCAACAAGAGGTACACCCCAAGGGGGGGTGCTATCTTCTCTTCTTTGGATACTTACCGTTGATCCATTACTTTATATTCTGAAGCACCAAGGTGCAAAGGCAGTAGCATATGCCGATGACATTCTACTTTTAATATCGGGCAAATACTTAAATGTGATGAGTGAGTTAATGGAAAGAGCCCTCTCAACCATAAGCATGTGGGCTTCAAAAAGATGTCTATGCATTAACCCACTTGAAACAGAATTGGTTCTCTTTTCAAGAAAATACAAAATACCCAAATTTAGGGAAATAAAACTTAGAAACACTATTATGTATCTCAGATTCAAACGAAGCCAAATTCCTAGGGATAATTTTGGAAAAGAAATTATCCTGGAAATCAAATGTAGAAGAACGTATAAAAAAAGCACATAATGTATACTACGCATTCAAAAAAATGTTTGTAATCAGATGGGGATTAGCCCCCAAGGTTACGCACTGGATATACATCGCTATAGTAAGACCAATTTTACTCTATGGGGTCGTGATCTAGTGGAAGGCTCTAGAGCAGGGGTCGGCAAAGCAATACTAACAGAAATGTATGTGTATCAGTGAGCATGAGTGAGTTTACACTGAAGAATTTTATTTAGTAGATTTTGAAATTTTCAAAGCTTATACACTTTTTGAAATTATTAGACACTCTTGTATGTTTAATATTTTTGATTATTAAAAGATTTTCTGACTTTGGTGGTTAAAATAATTTGAAATGTTGGAAATTTTTATGTTTTATCCAAAATATCATCAATATTAATATCAAAACTGCAACATTTTATTCGGATTAAGTTGTCGAGGTGATCGTCAACAAAGCGGTTCCTTTGCTTTGTTAATGTGTTTTTTAAGGTAGAAAATGATGATTCACACCAATATGTGGAACCAAGCATTGAAAGTAATTTATAAATACTATTTTTAATGTTTGGATACTCGTTCCTATCAATTGATTTCCAAAATTCCATCCCACTGTCTAATCGCAATGTTGCATCCATCTGTAGCTTAATTAAATCCTCTTGTATTTCGGTATCGAATTGTGCTATATCGCAAGTTAATGGGTGTTCGTAGAGGTCAATAATGGGTTTTATTTTTGCAAAATCTTCAAACCTCTCGCTATAATTTTGCATCATAGACTCGATGATTTGCACATATACCGGAAATCTACCACGTTCTGAATGAACATTAAAAATTTCCGAAGTTTTCGCTAAATGTGTTAGGTCTTCATTTTTTAGTTCATTTAAAAGAATATTCAGCTGCTTTTCGAACTGAGTTACAGCCGATATAAGATTGAAAATATGCTTAGTTTTACCTTGGAGGCGAAGATTTAATAGATTCAAATATTTTGTGATATAGCAAAGGAAGCCTAAGTCTAGAAGAAAATCGGGATTCTGAAAATGTACTGCTAATTCTGTACACTCAGGCATATTTTCATTTTTTAAAAAACTTTCTACTTCACTTTTTAGCATAAACAATAGTTCGAGGCAATTCCCGCAACTAAGCCATCTCACTTTCGTATATAACACCAAGTCACCATAATTTGCTTCTATTTATTCAAACAAACAAATTAACAAATTTTCTATGTCTAAGAGAGTTGTGTCCACCTCTAATTTTTTTGACAATTTTTATAGCAATGTCCATCGTTTCCTTCAAATTACATGATTTAGCAAAAAGAGATTTAAGATGGATAATGCAATGATAATATGGTATTTCAAAACCATTTTTTAATAAAAAACCAACAAAGCCATTGTTCTTTCCCGTCATTACAGGAGCACCGTCTGTGCAAACTGACGCTAGTTTTCGTCTATCAGCAAAAAAGAATAATTTGTTTTCCACAGCTTCATAAATATTTTTCCCACGAACATTGCCATGAAAAGAAATTACAGATAGAACTTCTTCGAATATATTGAATTCTTTGTCAATAGTTCTCACACATATAATCATTTGGCTTATGTCATTTATATCTGTACTCTCATCCAAGCATATAGAAAAAAACTCGCATTTTATTATCCTTTCCTTTATTATTGAAAAGATGTGGTTACTAATAATTTCTGTTCTACGACAAATTGTCCTTGCAGAGCACAGCACTTTTTCGATGAGCGAGCTAAGCTCCTTCCCATTCTCACCAAAACATTCCAAAATTGATTTCGTCATGTCCTTGATGAATGTACCGTCTATTAAAGGGCGTCCTTGTTGTGCCAATCTCAAAGCTATTACATACGAAGCTTTTAATTCAGCTTTTGTGCACTTTTGCTGGAGCACTTACTCTGCGACTGCCCTGCACTCGCGCGGACAAGGCTCAGAACACTTGGACATTCTGTCCTATATTCGTTGCACGACGTTGCAAAACTAAAACTCCACAGAATTTACGATTTCGCCAGGCGCACGAATACTTTTACCATAAACCAAACAACAAATACTAACTAATTAAATCTTGAGAGATGTGGTATCACTATGGACCATAGTGTCTATGTGGGGCTTCCAATCCACCACTATAACCTAACCTAACCTTAGGACCAATTTCCAGTTTTCAAATGTTTTCTGAAATGGACCAAATTTTACGTGGTTCTTATTGGCACCAATACGAAACTTTTGGTGCCTGGTGAGCGAAGTATTGAGCAACTTTAATTTTTTCCATATATATCTGAACCACCTTAATGTACATATTAGTATAGTAAATATGTACACACCTGCTCAAAATAATAGTTACAATTCTGAGTTTTTAGTTTAAACACTACTACAAAAATATTTTGGAAATATAGAGGAAAAATCGTAGCGGTAACGTGAATTGCACAATTTGGTAGCACGATCTTCAGTAAAACAAATCATGTAATTCCCTTAATTTTTCAGCGTTACTACTTACTGTGCATAGTTTAAAAATTTGCCTGCTCAAAATAATAGCTGCACCCTACAAGTTTGTTAAAATTTTTGTTTGATAATTATTTTTTGAGCTTTCCTTAAAAGAACGGTAAATTTTCTTTAATTAAACCTTAAAATGCAGTGAAATGACAGCCAAGATATGAGTTGAGATGGGTCGTAAGTCACATTGCTCTGCTGAGGAATATAGACTGGCTTTAAACTTGAAAAAAGAAAGAAAATGTTTTCGATGCATCTTGCGGGTTGCTGAATATATCTCACAATTTCGTGAGAAATGTATTTAAAAATAAACCGCAAAAAGAAACTCGTTGTAAACTATCAAAAACGGCTCCAACAGATGATAGTCATATTGCAAGTTTCGAAAAAAAGGCTATTTAAATCTTCAAAGACGATTGAGGCGTCCAGTTGCAAAACCGGCCAAGTGCCTTTTTGATACTTTTGGAAAAACAACGAAAACCGTTTATCTTCATCTATGTTCATTGAAAAATTAAAACATATTTCCTTATAAAATTTCTTACTCAAAACACGTCAGGTCAGATTTTTAGAATTTCATCTGCCTATGTTTTTGAGAAAACAATTTTGGTCGGTTATGATTCATTGAGCATGAACTTGGCTGGTTTTGACACAATTTTTTTTTTTTTAAAAAAGTGGACTTGACCGGTTTTGATATCAAAGTACTGGACTTGGCCGGTTTTGAAATCCATGCATCAAAAATAAATTTAAAAAATTTAATATTTCTGTCAAAAATTTTTTTTTTAATCTAAAATCATTGTAGAAAGATAAAGCATGGTCTAGATTTTGATATATGGGGCATTTCAGGCGAAGCGGACAATGCAAAAAAACTGATATTTTGAATTTTGTTCATATTCGGCTTAGTCGTACTTCTAGAAGTTGTAAACACTTATTTTTTTTTATAACGCTTAGTTGTCAAGTTGTGGATTTCCAAAAATTGACGTAATACGAAGAATGGATTTTTCGGAAGCAGTTTTTCGAACTTAACAAATTTTTAATAAAATATTAAACATTGTGAGTTCTATGGAAAATTTACTGTTTTTTTCAATTATGAAATCAGATTTGAAATTTGATTTTTTTTCATGTGGAAAACCGGAAGTAAACATATTATTTTATATATGCAGAATGTAGAATGTAGATGTATAGAATTTGGACAACTTCGACATATTTTATTTTTTTTATTTTAACTTTACCGATAATATGCTAAAATATTTTTAATGTGATCTGCATTAGTTTACGAGATATATAAATTGAAGTGAATACGTACCGCATTTTGTATGGGACCTGGCACGTTCTTAAGTACTTTAATTTATATATCTTCTTAAATTATAGCGAAACATTTATATACTCAAAGCTCTTTTTTAAAAATAAAATGTTTTAAATATATTATGTCGAAGTTACTTAAAATTTGATTTGAAATTTTTACTTCCGGTTTTCTGTACATAAAAAAATTTCAAATTCGAATTTGAACAAAAAATTAAAAAGAGCATCCTTTAAAGCAATATTGTTTATATTTTATTATAAATTCCTTGATTCCAATAACAGCGTTCAAAAATGGCAGTACTTAAACTTCAGGAATTCTTCAGAAGCCCATAACTCGGCAATTAAGCTTCATACGAAAAAAAAATTGTGTGTTCACATTTATGTCTACTAGATGTATAACTAACCGGAATAAAAAAAAATTTCACGACCTCACTTTATGTTCATTGCCCGCTTCGCCTGAAATGCCCCATATGAGAATATCTCAAAATTTAATTTTTTTGGACTTGGCCGGTTTTGCAACTGGACGCCTTAATTTTAGCAGAAATTGGAAACGTGGTTAGCGTTCAAACTATTCGATTACGTTTACTAAAGGCTAACCTACCTGGGCGCATAGCTAAAACAGTTCCTTTGTTGCGAAAAAAAAATTGAGCATGAGGCAAAATTTTGCAAGGGTTCACGAAAACTGGTTATGACCTTAACGGGAGAAAAAGTGCCATAATATCTTAAGGAGAGATGAAACTAAGATTAATTTATTTGAATATTTAATGTGCGACGGCCCAAAGGCAAAGAGTTTCACGTTAGATTCACAAAAAAAAAACATACACACGGAGGCGGAAATATTATGGTGTGGGACAGAGAACTGCAACGGGTGATTGACAAATGCTCACACATAAATCAACACCCAATAAAGTAAGATGTTGGGCTCAACCGATCAAACTTGCTCAAACACTTGCACTCCCTGATGATTTTTAATCAATCAAACCTGTGGTTGCATGTGATTATTGTGAGTAAAATCATCAGTCGTGCTTGAACCTTTCACTTTGGGTGTGCATCCATCAGCTGATCGAACACGTTCGCATCACTCACAATTAAACATATTTGTTTTCTGCTGATTGATTTGATCGGTAACAAAAAACAGTGATTGCAACCAAAGCAAGGTTAAGATGATCATAATAATAAAAATAATAGTCAGCTGCGTGTATAATGGGGGATTATACGTCAGCTACTTACATAAACGTATACAAAAAAAAAACTTCTAAGGTTATTTCAAATTCAATGAAATTTATACATTTAGTTCATTATATAACTAGAATGATATACTAGTAAAGGTGTTATTTTCGGCCAGGCCGAAACTCACATCCTATACACTGCACTAAAAGAACTTTCCAATGTTTAAAAGGTTGAAGAAGTCGAAAATAATGTAATAAGGTTCAAAGAGTTTAAAAACTGTTGAAACAGTTGAAAAAATCTCAAAAAGTCCAAAATATATGGAAACCATTGCAGAAAGTTAAAAGAAATTGAAAAAGTCAAAATATGTGGAAAATGTTGAAAGTGGTTAAAAACTCAAAAATAGCGGCAAGAAATTGAAAAATGTTGAAAAAATTCAAAATTCATGAAAAAGCTGAAAAAATAAAGTAAATGTCGAATCAAGTTGAAAGAGGTTGAAAAAGTGGAAAATATACATATGGAATATATTGGGAAAAGGTAGAAAGTTGGAAAAGTCAAAAGAATGTGGAAAATGTTGAAAAAAATAGAATAGAAATGCAGAAAACCAAATATGTCACGCCCACTTCTCCAATTCCGCCTACTTTTGGTTTAATAAATTATATTCGTCATTGACATCCACATACTAAATTTTAGCAAAATAGCTTGTATAGTTTGCGATATATGCCTTAATTAACCTTAAAATTTAGGGCGGTGACACACCCACTGATACAATCGATACTAATATTGATTCAGAAATAGCTTTCCATAAACAAACCTCTTTTACCAAATTTCAGTAGGATCGCTCATATATTTCGATAGATATGCCACTTAAGGTATTTTACTTATATGGGAGGTGCCACGCCCAGTGGCTTTAGATGCTGACATACCTTATAGCAACTTAACCACCTATATAAACTTTCATGTCAATTGCTGCAATAGTTCTCTTATTATATCACTTCCAACTTTATGTTAATATGGGCGTGGCACCCACTGATAAAATCCCGTCGAAATTTATATAATTTTATAGAATATAATAATTGACATCTATGCACCAAATTTTATGAAGATTACTCTCATTGCACACTATCTATAGCATTAAACGTGTTTTGCTTATATGGGAAGTGCCACGCCATCCGGTTCTATTGTGCCAAATTTTCGTAAAAAGATACCTTTTAGCGAGTGCATCTTCCATACTAAATTTCATTACGATTACGTTGTTAGTTCTTTAATTATTACGTTTATAAATATTGTGGGCTGTGCCACGCCCTTCAACATATTTTTCCAGTATATTGACGAAGCTTGTAATGATGACTGCTCTCAGTAGTATCATCCCTAAAATTTTTATGAAAATCGAATGTGCCAATTTTGAATTATACAAAATCAAAATTTTTAATTGCTAAAAATTGTCACGCCCACTTTTCCAATTCCGACCACTTTAAACACAATTCAAGATACACATGATTTGTATCCGTGTACCAAATTTCATCACAATATCTTGAACGGTTTACGAGTTATGGCGTAATAAAAGTTAAAATTTAGGGCTGCGCCACGCCCCTTTAAGAAACTTCGCAAATTTAAAACCTAGCCCAATCTTAATTTTGTTCACAAATTCATCAAATCACAAAGTTTCATCAAAATCGCAGCAACTTTTTTCAAAATGGAATGAGGTATATTTACATAGAGTATGGGCGGTAGGCGTGGTCGTGATCCGATTTCGCTCATTTTTATATGCTAGCTGCTTGCAAGAAGGTGTGACCTGTGTGCCAAATTTCATTGAATTAGCTTGTTTAATTTTCCCGTAAACGTGATTTCAACAGACAGACAAACAGACAGACAGACAGACAGACAGACAGACAGACAGACAGACAGACAGACAGACAGACAGACAGACAGACAGACAGACAGACAGACAGACAGACAGACAGACAGACAGACAACAGACAGACAGACAGACAGACAGACAGACAGACAGACAGACAGACAGACAGACAGACAGACAGACAGACAGACAGACAGACAACAGACAGACAGACAGACAGACAGACAGACAGACAGACAGACAGACAGACAGACAGACAGACAGACAGACAGACAGACAGACAGACAGACAGACAGACAGACAGACAGACAGACAGACAGACAGACAGACAGACAGACAGACAGACAGACAGACAGACAGATAGACAGATAGACAGATAGACAGATAGACAGACAGACAGACAGACAGACAGACAGACAGACAGACAGACAGACAGACAGACAGACAGACAGACAGAAAGAAAGACAGACAGAAAGACAGACATAGCTATATCGACTCAGGTGGTGACGCTGATCAATAATATATATACTTTTCTATACCTGCCACGCCCCCTTCTGTGCGTTACAGACAGACAGACAGACAGGCAGGCAGACAGACAGACAGATAGACAGACAGATAAACAGATAGACAGACAGACAGACAGACAGACAGACAGACAGACAGACAGACAGACAGACAGACAGACAGACAGACAGACAGACAGACAGAAAGACAGACATAGCCATATCGACTCAGGTGGTGACGCTGATCAATAATATATATACTTTTCTATACCTGCCACGCCCCCTTCTGTGCGTTACAAACGGAATGACAAAGTGAATATACCCTCTGTGTAGGGTATAAAAACATAATCAGCTATTCTTATAATGGGGGTAAGACCGTCAGCTGAATGATCATTAGGGTGGTTCAGACATATATGGGAAAAATTAAAGTTGCTCCGATCTTCGCTCCCCGGGCACCAAAAGTTTTGTATTGGTGCCAATAAGAACCACGTAAAATTTGGTCCATTTCAGAAAACATTTGATGGGCCCGCGACCGTTCTGAAAACTGGAAAACGGTCCTTAATCTATCGAAAATCAATAAGATCTCCCCGAAGCTACCTCGTAGAGGGATCAAATGTATGACAAGGTCCTATTATTTTTTCTCTGCCAACATTTTTCCCGAACATACTTACCCCTTATCACCACTCCTTAGGGGGGGCTCCCCTGCAAAAATTACATTCTTGTGAAATCATGAAATTGACTCCCCCTCTTCTCAGATGCCTCTGGAGGGGTAAAATGTTAGACCATTTTCTATTATTTTTACTCTCTCAAACTTTTCTCTCGACACACCTTCCCCCTATCTTTCACCCTTTTGTGGGTCCCCCTACAAATACACAAAAAATTTCGAAAAATAGTTCATAGCTCCCCCGGAGTGATCCGTAGAGGGTTTATATGTATGACCAGGTCCTATTATATTTTCTTTTGTAATGTTTTTCCCGAAGATGCCTACCCTCAATCTGTCACCCTTTTGGGGGTCCGCCTGCAAAAAACACCAAAAATTTGGAAAGTTTCGAAAGACAATTCATAGCTTTTCCGAAGTGACCCGTATAGGGGTCAAATGTACTACCAAGTCCTCCCTACATTTTTTCCGAACATACTTACCCCCACTCTCAACCCCTTTGGGGGGATACCTTTGAAAAAATTAAGAAATTTTCGAAAATTATTAATTAATTGCTACTAGCTTGTATTATATTCATTATTATTTTGTTCATTGTTTATATTAGTATTTAGTATTTATTTATTGAGTCTATGGAAAAAAACCTTACAGACTAGAACAAATAAGGAACTTGAATATTATTTAACAAAAAACAAACTGAATTAAAATATATGAAACTTAAATAACTTATAATTAATTAAATTAAATTAATGTAAAAGCCTCAACAAAACAGATTTAAAATTAACTCTGGGCATACAGAAATCAATTGAATTATCTTTATATAATTTTTAAGAAATTTTTTTTGAATACGCTTCAACCGGACAATATGTATTCCATAATATGGGTTCCATATGAAAGATGCATAGCTCGCACAGGCTAAAACTGAGCTCAATTCACAATTCGATCAACAACTTCGAAACGACGAAAAATATTTTTACTCTGATAACGGTTTTTGACTGCATTGATATCCCAGCAAGTAATGTAATATAACATTTTATCTCAATTTATTCAAACAGAAGCAGAGGTGTGATTGAACTATTTTAATGTAGGTTAGGTTAGGTTAAAAGTGTTGCTTGGAAAGCAAGATTCACTCGGAGGCAGTTTGCCCATTGTGATACCCTACATATATATAAAAATGTTCCCCTCCTTCTCCTTTAAAAAGTCCTACTGAATGGGGGTGAACCACCCAGAAGCCTTGGTGAAGTTGAGGATGCTGGTGAGTTCCAGATCGGCTAGTTCGTCAAGACCAACAAAGAACGCAGAACCAAAATATTTGATTCGTCTCCTCATTAGCCCGGGGCATTCGCAGAGCAGGTGTTTAACCGTCTCATCCTCTTCTTCATCTCCTGCAGAAATCTCTGAAAGGAGCACCATGTCTGGCGGCCATAGGGCCAATGATACAGTGCCCCGTCAGTACTCCTACAACAGTCCTAAGCTCTCCTCTTCTGAATCTTAAGAGAGATTGCGTCCTCCCCAGATTCAATTTAGGCCAGATGATTCGAGACGTTCTGCATCCGGTGGTAAGGTTCCACCTTCTGTTCGTTTGTTTCTTGATTATGTCCTCTATCCGATAGTGTAATTCCGCCAATGGTATCTTAAGGTCTACCACATGTTGATTCTCTGGTTGTTCTGATCCTATTCTGGCACATTCGTCAGCTTTCTCATTTCCGGAAATACCCGTATGACCGGGCACCCAGCAGAGTTCTATAGCATGCTGTCGGATTGAACGTAGTGATTCCCTGAAGTGTTCTACACACCTAGACTTTACTATTTTGGCATTCAGTGCTTTGATCGCTGCCTGACTGTCCACACATATGGTAATGATGGAGGGAGTAAGCTCCCTGTTCCGTATCACCTGTGCGGCTTGGTCTATGGCATAGATTTCAGCTTGAAAAACGCTGCAATAGTTGGGTAGTCTAAAAGACATCTCCATACTCATATTATCCGAGTACACACCCGCTCCTGCACCAAACTCCATCTTGGATCCATCTGTGAAGATGGTTAGCCCCTTTCCTTCCAGAACGGTGCCTGAGTTCCAATCTTCTCTTGTTGGAAAGTTGATGTTGTAGGCAGTGTCAAAGTCAAGTATTGGTACTCGGTAGTCGCTTCCCGTGAGGCAGAGTTCCCGCTGCATATCTTGCAAAATAGACCCGTGACCATCAGAGTTTTGAAGCTTGTTGCATTCTTTTAACCTAAGAATCCCTTTTGCCGCTATATTCCTGATGTATATCAATAGGCAGAAGATGCATTATAATCTCCAGGCCCGCCTGTGGTGTCGATCTCACTGCTCCTGTTATACCAAGGCAGGCCAGTCTCTGTACCTTACGAATCTTGTCAAGTATTGACTTGGTGTTGGCAGCCTTCCACCACACCAGCGCTCCGTGAGTTAAAATAGGTCTGATAACCGCCGTGTACATCCAGTGTACTATGTACGGTTTTGCACCCCATTTTTTCCCAAATGTTCTGTTACACGTGTAGAAAGCGCTCAATGCCTTTCTAGCCCTTTCATCCACGTTCCTCTTCCATGAAAGCTTGGAATCCAGAATGACTCCGAGATATTTTGCTTCTTTGGCGAGAGCCAGTGTGGTACCATTTAACGTTGGCAGTTTAAACACTGGTATTTTTTATTTTCTTGTGAACAAAACAAGTTCGGTCTTGCTTGGATTGATACCAAGTCCGTTCCTATTTGACCAACCTAGCAGTTTCCTCAAAGCTGACTCCATCAGTTCACTGATCGTAGAAATAAACTTTCCCTTTATCAGTATGACGACATCATCTGCGTAGGCAACCACCTTAATCATCGATCTTTCCAGCGAGCATAAAATTTCATTAATGACAAGATTCCAAAGGAGTGGTGATATAACACCGCCCTGTGGAGTACCTCTCTTAACTGCTTTCCTGCTTTTTGATGTCCCCAGGGTGGAGCTGGTGACTCTGTGACTCAGCATGTTGTTGATCCACAGAGCTAATTTGCTATTTACCACTATGCGTTCCAATGCGGTACTAATTGACCTTAATTCCACGTTGTTAAAGGCACCCTCTATATCTAGAAAAGCACCTAAAACATATTCTTTTACATGTAAACCAGTTTCAACGAAGCTAACGACCTCATGCAAAGCAGAGTCCACAGACCTACCTTTCAGGTATGCGTGTTGCGCCTTACTGAAGTTGTGCTCATTTAGAGTGCTTTCCACGTGCAGACCTACCAGTCTCTCTAGTGTTTTTAATAAAAACGATGATAGACTAATTGGCCTGTAGTCCTTGGCAGAATTATGATTCGCCTTTCCCGCCTTCGGGATAAAGACGACCCTAACCTCTCTCCATTCCCTAGGAACATACCCTAAGGCTATGCACCCTCTGAAGATCCTTGTCAACCAAGGAATGATGGTGGGCAAGGATTTTTGCAGCATTGCTGGTAGAATACCATCTGGTCCCGCGGATTTAAACGGTTTGAATGATTGTACTGCCCAGACAATTTTTGATTCGCTTGTTAATTCTTTGATAAACCCAGTTATGTGATTGTTGGTCATGCTCGAGTTTGGGATGTTTTCTGAACCACTCGAAGCCGCGTCCACACATTCAGGAAAGTGGGTCTTCATAAGGAGCTCAAGAGATTCACTGCTGCTTTCCGTGCATACACCATCCGGTTTTACCAGAAGACCGGGAGTGCTTGGACTACACAGAATTTTACGGAGCCTTGCGGCTTCACTCGTTTCCTCCATGCCCTCACAGAACTCAGCCCATGAGGCCCTTTTTGCCTTCCCAATTTCACTTTTGAAAGCGTTGAAACTTTGACGATATATATCCCAATCCGTACTTTCCCTAGTCACTTTCGCTCTATTAAAAAACCTTCCAGTTTCAGTCCTCAACCGCCCAAGATTTGAAGTCCACCATGGTGTGTGGTTTCGTTTCTTGGAGCGGCTTAAGGGACATGACTTCCGAAAAGCTTCATTCAGCTTGCCAGTGAGTTTATTGACCGCTCGCTCTAGATACATTGAGTCAACTTTCCGCTCCAGATTCGAAGCAGAAAACTCACTCATATGTTTTTCGAACTTTTGCCAATTAGCTCTTATTTTAATGTAAGTGTCCTTATTATTGCGCACACCACTGTATGTATATTTTTTGTTTTTAAATTCATAGATATCACGGATTTTATTGTACTTTCTATTTTAATTGCATTTTGCTGAAAATCATTTACTGCACTTATATTAATATTTTGGTTACTTAGCTGACTATTAAATAAATCTTTATTATAATTTAAAAATTTTATTTGTTTTTTATCACAGACTCTGTTTTGCTTATCACATTTCACTTTGATCAAGATAGTTTCGTGATCGGATATTTTGAGATCAGGTTGTATCACAGTTGTAACTTCAGGTATATTAGTTATGACTAGGTCGATCAGTGTTCTCGTGTTTGGAGTTATTCGTGTGTGTTGCGTAACTATTTGTTTTAGACCATTATCATTTATTGTACTTTCAATTTCACGTTTATATGTAGTATTTCTCAGCCAGTCAATGTTGAAATCACCTGCGATTATAACTTTTTTATATCGTTCTGTTAAAATTTCGCAGCACTCATTAAATATATCACAGAATTCTCTTTCATTACTGTACGAAGGCGACCTATACACACCTGCTATGACAATTTCATACATATTTAGGATACATTTAACTGCGGTACACCATATTTTCGATTCTACAACTTTTTCATACACTTTCGCTATTATTGTTTTATTTTTCACATACACGTTCAGTCCACCTGTTCTTGTAGAGTTTGACAGACATTTTATTGATTTATAATTCATTATTTCAGTTGCAATATGTGGAGTTTTTTCAGTTTCATGAGTTTCTGTGAGAATTATAAAATCAACGTTACAGTTTTCTATTACTGGCTCCAATTCAGCTTGATTATTTGCTAGACCCTGTATATTTACACACAAACCGTTTATTTCGTTTAATTGCTAATATCCAATGGCCTTCTTCTTTGCTTCAACTTTATTTAAATACACTGGACACTCTCGTCAGTGCGTTTCATGATCCTCATTTAGATCCAGGTTAAAATGCTCATTAGCTCGGATACAATTTAAACATTTTTTTATTATCGCAGTTTGTGTACAATCCTTTGTCCTATGGTTTCCATGACATTTTATACATTGTGGTTGATTTTTACAATTTTCAGCTTTATGTCCATATCCTCCGCAATTAAAGCAACGTATTATTTCAATATCATCATTCGGCATCTTTCCCATCCAATACATAACTTTTCAGCAGCAAGAACTTTTACGAAAGAGTCCATGTCTGTTTCAATTATTGCATTAAACGTTATTTTTTCATTGCGTTTTGTTTCGTACGATTTTATAAATTTTAATTCACTTTGCTCGATTATTTTATTTTGCTTGCGTAACTTCTCTATTAAAGATTGCTCATCATGTTTGAAAGTCATATTTGTAATAGTGAACCTCGGATTAAAAGCTTTTGGTATCTTTATTTCATATTTATCTTTCATGGATTGTTCAATTGCATGTTTGATTTTTTCACGTTCATCTTTGCTCTCACTATCAATAATCATAACTCCGCTTCGCTTATTATGTATATTAATTATACTCAAACCTTTTTATTTAAATCTTGCTGGGTTTCATCAACATTTTGCTTATCTTTTAGTTTGACAATTAGTGGGAATTCTTTGCGTATTTGTGGCAACTCTTTTTGTTTGACAACTTCCGAATATATTTATTTATTTTGCTTACATTGTTGTTTAATACTTTCTTAACCTGTTCACATATTTTTTCGCTTTCATTAGTATTGCTTTCAATGTTTTTTGTAATTTTTTCACTATATTCTATTAGAGTTTTATTTTGTTCTTGCATTTTTTTAAGGTCATCTCCATTTTTTTCTTGCATGTGTTTCATTTCCCTGATGCCTTTCATAAATATTTCTTTCGTGGAACTTATAAATTGCTCAAATTTGTTTTCACTTATTTTTAATGCATCATCAATCTCATTGCCATATTCTTTTACTTTATTTGTATTATCTATAATTTTATCACGCATCTCCTGAAGAGTACGATCGACGTTATGGATGTATACAAGACAGTCTTGACATATGTATTTTATCATTACGTTTGAATTAACTAGATCAGAGATTCTTAAACTGTGGTCCGCGGACCCCTGGGGGTCCGCGAAGCCATTCCAGAGGTTCGTGAAACAATTTTGACATCAAATAAATTTACATCATTAAAGTTCTTGCTTTATTCAAATAGCTCATTTATTAAAAATTCTACATGGCCATGGCTTTTTGAATGATTGCACATATGTTTAAAGAAAAACGCGTGCATTTATTTTTGTTCAAACCCGGGATGCCCAGCACCTAACTCTTCCCACTCTTTGACAACAACTTCAATTTTTGTAATTTTGACCAAGAGATATTTGTCTAAGTTTAATGTACATATATATTTTGACTTGTAATTTTTTTAATTCTTTTTTATTTCCACAATTTTTATTCATTTTGTGTTTTAATACATGAAAATCCTAATAAAAATTGCGTCTCTAAATACGCAAGATTTATTAAAATACAGAGAGTTATATGGTATAAGTATCAAAATATTTATTAAAAAGTAGTGGCTGCAGGCTTGTCAACTTTTGGAGCTTCAAAAACTGGACATAGTGTTGAAAATACCTTTAAAAACCGTAAAAATTAAAGCAAAATAAAAATACTTTTATGTCTGGTTGAGTTTGACAACTGGACAAAGCTTTCAAAAACCAGACTTTTGGATAAAAACCGTACGGTTGGCAAACCTGAGTGTCGCTGTCATTATTGAGCCAGAAATTAGCCTTAAGACCGAGACGTTATAGCGATAGAAGAGGTAGCATCCTGGCTGAGGATGAATGCTGTATCCAGAAAGGATATAAACATTTATTCAGATAGTCAGGCTGCTATCAAATGTCTAAAATCAGTCTTTCTAAACTCACTAGTGGCCAAACAATACCGCTCGTCTCTAAATGAGATGGCCCAGCATTTTAATTATCACCTCATCTGGGTGTCAGGGCATTGGAGAATTGACGGCAATTGCAAAGCTGATAACCTTGCTAGACAGGGGACTCCTGCCCAAATTCCTCAGGACAAGGAAGGTGTTGGCATGCCACTTGCTACCTTCAAGTTACTGCTTAAAGAAAAAATGGTAAAAAATGCTAACAAAAGATGGACTCAAGGGTTAACTTGCAATATAACAAGGCAGATCTGGCCGGACGCCAAGCCTTCGTCAGAGCTGATTTCCCGCACTATACATAGTGTCTCGTCAGTTGTTGCAGCCATAACTCGGCAGACATGCGGAGAGATTAGGTGTTAGGTCCTTTGACTTCAGTAGAAGTTCTGGAGATGTGGAACAAGAAGAAAACACTAAATATTTTCTCTGCTTCTGCCCCGCACTTGCTAGAAAACGCCACAAAACACTTGGTTCGTTTTCATTTGAAGACCTGGATGACGTTAGACATGTTATTATACATATGTAGGTTCAACGAGAGGGTATAGTCAGAAATCCTGTTGCATCACAATGGATTACATTTGGTCTAAGTGAGTCGGTTTTGTAACTAACTGCCACTCCTACCTAACCTAACCTTAAGAACGACGTCATATGTCTAGGGCTCTGGGGTCCGCAAAAAAAATTTAGCTCAATAAGGGGTCTTCGGACTGCATAAGTTTAAGAACCTCTGAACTAGTTCAATTGCATATTTATCAAGTGTTGAACATTTTTGCACAGTATGAAACAGCTTTCCACAGATTCCATCACATCTTATTGCTGACGATTCACTTCTAATTGCCAAATTGCATTTATGCCAGCGCCAAATGTAACTTCACAGAAATCGCCTGTTTTTGTTGTTTTTTATTTGTTTTTTGCAGTTTTTACTATTAAATTCATCAATTTCACATCAAATTCAAAATTCTTTAGCAACTTCACACATTAACTTATTTATAATAAGCACAAATTTTATTTTTATATTGTTTTTTACAAATTTTTAAATATTTTGACCGAGCTTAGAAAATTTTAGCACTTGTTTCGACGACCAGTGTTACCAAATCTCAAACCATAAACATTTTTCTGAAAAAACTTGGCCCAAAAAAAGGGGTGGAAACCCACATTTGGGAAGGGATTCGGCAAGGCAACCCTATATATTTTATTATAGAACATCAAGGTCTATCATTTGACTCACATTTCAAGCTGAAATCTCAAACCATAAACACTTTTCTGAAAAATCTTTTGCCAAAAAACAGGTGGCAACCCACATTTGGGACGGGATTCGGCAAGGCAACTCTATATATTTTATTATAGATCATCAAGGTCTATCATTTGACTCACATTTCAAGCTGAAATCTCAAACCATAAACACTTTTCTGAAAAAACTTTGGCCAAAAAACAGGTGGCAACCCACATTAGGGACGGTATTCGGCAAGGCAACCGTATATATTTTATTAGAGATCATCAGGTCTATCATTTGACTTACATTTCAAGCTGAAATCTCAAACCATAAACACTTTTCTGAAAAAAATTTTGCCAAAAAACAGGTGGCAACCCACATTTGGGACGAGATTCGGCAAGGCAACCCTATATATTTTATTATAGATCATCAAGGTCCAAATTTCAATTGCTTATTACAACCACAACAAAAAAAAAAAAAAACAAAAAAAAATCAATTCACATTTTAATTTTTAGCACATACCAATATAGATATTAACAAAGTTTCATTAAAAAATTAGCATTTTGGGCTTAGAAGTGACCCATTTGAGAAATTTAAGAATTTTTTCAAAAGGGGAGCTAATCCGATTTGAAGTAAAGTGATTTCGGTCACTAGTGATGCCAGAGAACAGTTTCCAGACGGTATCTGTAGTCGTCATTTTTGGCAAACCTGTTCGGTCTTCCTGAACACTGTGATCAAAATGCGAAATTCACTTTGTTTCATAATTAAAAAAAAAACACTGAGGTGATGCACTTTGGACAGCTGTGAAAACCAAACTACTTGACAGATGTTAATGAAATTTCACATGTAGCCTTTTGAAGGATAGGTGCTGTCAAAAATAAGGATATATAAGGATAAGATATTTGTGGCGCCCTCTCTGTGTTAGGCCCGGGACTTTTCAATCAGCCTAGTATATAAAAAAAAGTAGAAAGTCATTAAGAATTACCATAAGGTACAAAAGTTGAGATCAATGAATACTATTTGCTCAATATTTGCCTACTCAAAAAAATAGGTACCGGAAAGATATACCGAAAAACAAATGAAAATGTTAAAGATATGAACTTTTTTATTTACACTTTCATTACTAAGTGTATCCACCTTTATTTTGGATAACTTTCGCAACTCTTCTCGGTATACTGTGTATTAGAGCCTGGCAGGTTTCTTTGGGCATATCATACCACATTTCATGGACACACTCCCATAATAGGTCCGTATTCTTCTTTAAGGCTCCCCACAGGTTTTCTATCCTGTGATTGACTGGGCCAACTAAGCGCGTTGACTTTATTGTCCTCAAAAAATTTTTTCATAAACTAAGAGATGTGTTTTGGGTTGTTATCTTGCTGATAGAAACAGAGCAAGGGCATGTTTTCCTCAGAATAGAGCTGCATTGCGTTTTTGCGTATATGTACCTTTTTATTCGGCTGCTGTCATTTTGCTCGTTATCCAGAATACAAGACTTATCTCATATTAAGGAAAACAGTCCCACACCAGAGAACTGCAGAAATCACATTTTTGTTGATTTGCGCATACTCAAAAGTTTCCACTCACAATCGATCACAACAACTCAAACCAAGCCTTGAATATAATCAGCAGTAGGCAAAAAGTGCTCATTTTGTGTATGCGTCAGTCGGCTGATCGAACAAGCTCACTCCATTCAAGTATGAGCATACTTGCTTTATGCCAACTGATTTGATCGGTAAAGAAAATCGAATTGATTGCAATCAAAGCACCCACAAATTGCATGAATAGAACCCGAATATAGCAACAATCAAATTAGCCCAAGAGCCGGCTGTAGAAAAGTCGAGTGTATAAGATTACAGCTTGAAATGTATGTCAAATAATAGAGCTCGATGAGCCTAAACACAATATATAGGGTTGCCTTGCCAAAGCCTGTTCTAAATATGGGTTGCCACCCATTTTTTGGGCCATTTTTTTTTAATAAAAAGTGTATAAGATTACAGCTTGAAATGTATGTCAAATGATAGAGCTCGATGAGCCTAAAAAGAATATATAGGGTTGTCTTGCCAAAGCCTGTCCTAAATATGGGTTGCCACCTGTTTTTTGAGCTAACCTTTTTTAGAAAAAAGTTAATGGTTTAAGATTCCAGCTTAAAAAGTATGTCAAATGATAGAGCTTGAAGAGCCTAAATATAATATATAGGGTTGCTTTGCCGAATCCCGTCCCAAATATGGGTTGCGACCTGTTTTTTGGGCCAAGATTTTTCAGAAAAATGTTTATGGTTCAAGATTTTAGCTCGATATGCATGTCAGATGATAGATCCTGATGAACCTTAAAAAAAATATTTTGAGTAATCGTGTCGAATCTCGTCCCAAATGTGGGTTGCCACCTGTTTTTTGGCCAAAGTTTTTTCAGAAAAGTGTTTATGGTTTGAGATTTCAGCTTGAAATGTAAGTCAAATGATAGACCTGATGATCTCTAATAAAATATATAGGGTTGCCTTGCCGAATCCCGTCCCTAATGTAGGTTGCCACCTGTTTTTTGGCCAAAGTTTTTTCAGAAGTGTTTATGGTTTGAGATTTCAGCTTGAAATGTGAGTCAAATGATAGACCTTGATGATCTATAATAAAATATATAGAGTTGCCTTGCCGAATCCCGTCCCAAATGTGGGTTGCCACCTGTTTTTTGGCCAACGTTTTTTCAGAAAAGTGTTTATGGTTTGAGATTTCAGCTTAAAATGTGAGTTAAATGATACACCTTGATGTTCTATAATAAAATATATAGGGTTGCCTTGCCGAATCCCGTCCCAAATGTGGGTTTCCACCCCTTTTTTTGGGCCAAGTTTTTTCAGAAAAATGTTTATGGTTTGAGATTTGGTAACACTGGTCGTCGAAACAAGTGCTAAAATTTTCTAAGCTCGGTCAAAATATTTAACAATTTGTAAAAAACAATATAAAAATAAAATTTGTGCTTATTATAAATAAGTTAATGTGTGAAGTTGCTAAAGAATTTTGAATTTGATGTGAAATTGATGAATTTAATAGTAAAAACTGCAAAAAACAAATAAACAACAACAAAAACAGGCGAACTCTGTGAAGATGCATTTGGCGCTGAAAAATATGGCGTGCAATAAATGCAATTTGGCAATTAGAAGTGAATCGTCGGCAATAAGATGTGATGGAATCTGTGGAAAGCTGTTTCATACTGTGCAAAAATGTTCAACACTTGATAAATATGCAATTGATTTAGTTAATTCAAACGTAATGATAAAATACATAAGTCAAGACTGTCTGGCATACATCCATAACGTCGATCGTACTCTTCAGGACATGCGTGATAAAATTATAGATAATACAAATAAGTAAAAGAATATGGCAATGAGATTGATGATGCACTAAAAATAAGTGAAAACAAATTTGAGCAATTTATAAGTTCCGCGAAAGAAATATTTATGAAAGGCATCAGGGAAATGAAACACATGCTAGAAAAAAATGGAGATGACCTTAAAAAAATGCAAGAACAAAATAAAACTCTAATAGAATATAGTGAAAAAATTACAAAAAAACATTGAAAGCAATACTAATGAAAGCGAAAAAAAAATGTGAACAGGTTAAGAAAGTATTAAACAACAACAATGTAAGCAAAATAAATAAATCATATTCGGAAGTTGTCAAACAAAAAGAGTTGCCACAAATACGCAAAGAATTCCCACTAATTGTCAAACCAAAAGATAAGCAAAATGTTGATGAAACCCAGCAAGATTTAAATAAAAAGGTTTGAGTATAATTAATATACATAATAAGCGAAGCGGAGTTATGATTATTGATAGTGAGAGCAAAGATGAACGTGAAAAAATCAAACATGCAATTGAACAATCCATGAAAGATAAATATGAAATAAAGATACCAAAAGCTTTTAATCCGAGGTTCACTATTACAAATATGACTTTCAAACATGATGAGCAATCTTTAATAGAGAAGTTACGCAAGCAAAATAAAATAATCGAGCAAAGTGAATCAAAATTTATAAAATCGTACGAAACAAAACGCAATGAAAAAATAACGTTTAATGCAATAATTGAAACAGACATGGACTCTTTCGTAAAAGTTCTTGCTGCTGAAAAGTTATGTATTGGATGGGAAAGATGCCGAATGATGATATTGAAATAATACGTTGCTTTAATTGCGGAGGATATGGACATAAAGCTGAAAATTGTAAAAATCAACCACAATGTATAAAATGTCATGGAAACCATAGGACAAAGGATTGTACACAAACTGCGATAATAAAAAAATGTTTAAATTGTATCCGAGCTAATGAGCATTTTATCCTGGATCTAAATGGGGATCATGAAACGCACTGACGAGAGTGTCCAGTGTATTTAAATAAAGTTGAAGCAAAGAAGAAGGCCATTGGATATTAGCAATTAAACGAAATAAACGGTTTGTGTGTAAATATACAGGGTCTAGCAAATAATCAAGCTGAATTGGAGCCAGTAATAGAAAACTGTAACGTTGATTTTATAATTCTCACAGAAACTCATGAAACTGAAAAAACTCCACATATTGCAACTGAAATAATGAATTATAAATCAATAAAATGTCTGTCAAACTCTACAAGAACAGGTGGACTGAACGTGTATGTGAAAAATAAAACAATAATAGCGAAAGTGTATGAAAAAGTTGTAGAATCGAAAATATGGTGTACCGCAGTTAAATGTATCCTAAATATGTATGAAATTGTCATAGCAGGTGTGTATAGGTCGCCTTCGAACAGTAATGAAAGAGAATTCTGTGATATATTTAATGAGTGCTGCGAAATTTTAACAGAACGATATAAAAAAGTTATAATCGCAGGTGATTTCAACATTGACTGGCTGAGAAATACTACATATAAACGTGAAATTGAAAGTACAATAAATGATAATGGTCTAAAACAAATAGTTACGCAACACACACGAATAACTCCAAACACGAGAACACTGATCGACCTAGTCATAACTAATATACCTTAAGTTACAACAGTGATACAACCTGATCTCAAAATATCCGATCACGAAACTATCTTGATCAAAGTGAAATGTGATAAGCAAAACAGAGTCTGTGATAAAAAACAAATACAATTTTTAAATTATAATAAAGATTTATTTAATAGTCAGCTAAGTAACCAAAATATTAATATAAGTGCAGTAAATGATTTTCAGCAAAATGCAATTAAAATAGAAAGTACAATAAAATCCGTGATATCTATGAATTTAAAGACAAAAAATATACAGTGGTCTGCGCAATAATGACACTTACATTAAAACAGTTCAAACACACCTCTGCTTCTGTTTGAATAAATTGAGATAAAATGCTATATTACATTACTTGCTCGGATATCAATGCAGTCAAAAACCGTTATCAGAGTAAAAATATTTTTCGTCGTTTCGAAGTTGTTGATCGAATTGTGAATTGAGCTCAGTTTTAGCCTGTGCGAAATAATAAGGACACGAATATAAAGTAATTATATATTTGAAACTTTGTGGTTTTTAAACATTTATAACTTATAACGGTATTCTATATGAGATGATCTAAAATTATAATTTGAAAAAATAACCAAATAATGTAATTTAGTGATTCAGAATGGCGAGAGGTCGACATTGCACCGTCCAGCTTCGTAGAGACATAAAAGACCTTCAAGATAACGGATTTTCAGAACGAAAAATAGCTAGAACGTTGAAGTGCTTCAAGAGAATGGTAGAAATTGCAATAAAATATACTCCTCAAAAGGAAGCGAGTGGACGAAAGTCAAAAATATCGCCAATTCTTGAGAGGACTATGTTGAGATTTGTGAGATAGAACCCCTTTGCAGCTACTAATGAAGTAAAAAAAATGTTTTCCATGAGTGTCAGCACTTCAACTATTCGGAAAAGGATAATTTCTAAGAAACCAGCTAGTGCTCCTACTCATCCACCAACATTTGGCCAGTGAAGAAATGGCGCAATATCCTGTGGTCGGATGAGACCAAATTTTACCCTGACTGTGGTACTTAACGTGTGCGGGTAAAAAATATTAGATTAGGTCTCATCCCACTACAGGATATTGCACCATTTCTTCACTGGTGAAATGGCATGTTCCTCAGCGAAAAGTAACCTTTTACGGACGTCCTGTTTGGACAGGAAAGATACTTTTCTGGATCTCTTTGCTTTTGAATTATTATTAATTAGCCTTTCCCGAATAGTCGAAGAGCTGACATCCATGGAAAGCTCTAGTTTTGCTTCATTAGAAGATGCAAAGGGGTTCTATCTCACAAATCTCAACATAGTCCTCTCAAAAATTGGCAATATTTTTGACTTTCGTCCACTCGCTTCCTTCTGTGGAGTATATTTTATTGCATTTTCTACCATTCTCTTGGAGCAATTCAACGTTCTGGCTATTTTTCGTTATGAAAATCCGTTATCGTGAAGGTCTTTTATGTCTCTACGAAGCTGGACGGTGCAATGTCGACCTCTCGCCATTCTGAATCACTAAATTACATTATTTTGTTATTTTTTCAAATTATAATTTTAGATCATCTCATATAGAATACCGTTATAAGTTATAAATGATTAAGAACCACAATGTTTCAAATATATAGCTTAATTTATATTCGTGTCCTTATTATTTCGCACAGGCTAAAACTGAGTTCACTTCACAATTCGATCAACAACTTCGAAACGACGAAAAATATTTTTACTCTGATAACGGTTTTTGACAAGTAATGTAATATAACATTTTATCTGAATTTATTCAAACAGAAGGAGAGGTGTATTTAAGCTATTTTAATGTAAGTGCCCTTATTATTGCGCACACCACTGTATATAATAATAATACAAATGAATGGTTCAATAATCATTTAAATATCATGAAAAGAAATAAAACTGAGGCATACAAGAAAGCCAAATTAATTAATACAAATGAAAATTGGGTTGAATACCGACATCTCAGAAATTTATATAAACTTGAAATAAATAAAACCAAAAACAATTATATTAAAAATCGTATTCGTAGTGCATTAAACCAAAAACAAATGTGGAGAGAAATAAAAAAACTTGTCCTTAAAAAACCGTTTAATAAACCCGATGTTATATTTTATGATGGATATGAATGTAACGACGACACTGAGAATGCAAATTTTCTTAATAAATATTTTATTGAAAGTGTCAAAAAAATAAACGAATCTATTAAAAACATTGAATATAAAAACTGCATTCCACAAGCGACAACTAGATTTGAATTTCGAGAGGTTTCAATTTCCGAATTGAAAATTATATGCAAATTTCTTAAAAATAAACCAGATTTTGTTAAAATAAGCCCGAAAATAATATTAGATCAATGGGATCTCATCGGGCCAGCGATCCAATGTGTAATAAATGAATCGGTAAGAACAGGTGTGTTTCCAGAGGCTTGGAAAGATTCCATGGTTACACCAGTAGAAAAAATAAAAAACACAAATAAATGTGAAGAGTTCAGGCCCATTAATAAATATTTTAGAAAAAATATTAGAAAGTGTAGTAAAAAACAACTTGAAGATTACTTTGAAAAAAATGGTTTGTTTACAAAGTTCCAATCCGGGTTTAGGAAAAATCATTCGTGCGATACTACGATCAATCATATAGTGAGTGAGTGGAAACAAGCGAATAAAAAAACGAAAACTATTGCACTTTTCCTAGACTTTAAAAGAGCGTTTGAGACAATTGATCGCAAAATACTCCTAAAAAAGCTACAAAAATACGGAATAGCTAACAATGAATACGAGTGGTTTAAATCGTACCTCACCCAACGAAAGCAAAGAACAAAATTCAATGATAGCGTATCCGAGTATATGAATGTAGACCTAGGCGTACCTCAGGGATCTATACTTGGTGCTCTCCTATTTATAATATATATAAATGATATAGTGATTGTGGTAAAAAAATGCAGAATTACTCTATACGCGGATGATACACTAATATACGCACATGATGAAGATATCGAAAAATGTAAACAAGAACTTATAAACGATATAAAAAACGTAAACGAATGGCTAAAAATGAACAAATTAAAATTAAATGAAGAAAAAACAAAACTTATGGTCATCAA
Organism: Meiosimyza platycephala; assembly: GCA_963662105.1. NCBI lineage: Eukaryota > Metazoa > Arthropoda > Insecta > Diptera > Lauxaniidae > Meiosimyza > Meiosimyza platycephala. The sequence goes on along the minus strand of OY759210.1, from coordinate 60,273,154 downwards.
CTCAAATTGTAATATTAACTTAGAAATAAACGGAAAAACTATAGAAAATGTGAACAAAATTAAATACCTTGGAGGCGTGATAGATAAAGAATTAAAGTTTAATGAACATGTCGAATATATGTGTAAAAAAATTGGAAAAAAAATTTGTTTCATGAAAAGCTTGCGCAGCAAAATGGACATTATCACGACAATTAAAATTTACAATACAATGATAAAACCACATTTTTTTTTGTTTTTTTTTTTTTTTTATTGTGGTTGTTATAAGCAATTGAAATTCGGGGACCAAATTTTTCAAAAGCTTATAACTTTTGAACGGATGCGACGATTTTTATAAAAATAACGGTATTCGATTTGTATTCAAATAGAGTATAAGTGAACCATTTTCAATATTAAAAACCGTATTTTTCAATGTTTAAATTATATTTACTTATTTTATGTGAAAACATTGAAAAATACATTATCGCTATACTCGTTATATTGAGCTAAAAGGAGATTGTATTGAAGAATAAAATCAAATTTCCCGAAAAAAATGTGTTTTTCTTTGTTAGGTCCGAGACTTTTCAATCAGCCTAGTATATAAAGGCTACAAAGATATCGGCATTTGTGTTTTCTTAAATATTTTGAGTAAAGAGTTATTCCTTTGAGTTGAATTTTGAACTCTAGGGTGTAACTATTATTTTGAGCAGCATATGTATGTACGTTGATAAATAAATAAAAGATGAAATATTGTTTTCGAGGAGGTTAACTTTTTATTATAAGGTAATTTTAAAGAAATCAAACCACATGTAAGACACAGAAAATTTTTTTGTTAATATCGACATTAATATCATATATTTATTTGTTTACAAGCAGCTATAAAAATAAAATATAACAATTCGATTATGCATTATATAAATTATGTATGTACATACATACATATGGACCAAAACGCAGACTGCTACGTTACATTCGTACGTACATTTCAACATAAATTGCTCTGAAAACACATGGAATTGAGTACTTTAAATATATTTGATCCATGCATCTAAAAGTATGATTCTGTAGTACCATTTTCTGTTTATATAAAAATTTGTGTATCCCTTGTTATTTCGGAGGTATGAACGTGTGAGCATGGACTGTTACGTTACATAGTTTTGGAAGTAGATTTTGAAGTTGCCTCACATTGTTGAAAACGTCTGCTCTTTTGGTGGACTACCTTCAATGTAAAGTTTATAATTTCTAAGCCTTAGAATGAAAGTAATAAATTAAATTTAAATTACACTGAAAATTTTGTTTTTGAGTGCTGTAGAAGCAAAACTGTTCGGACTGTTATGTTACTCGAAAAGACTGTTAAGTTACCTTTGCGATCTATGATCGCGTAAAATGTAAAATAAAACATTAAAATGGCTTTAATTATTTAATTTCACAATAGATAGCATTGATTCAGTGGTCTAACGATTAGACGTCCTAAAAATTCCAAGTAATTGACGTTGAATTTGAAGGAACCAACAACACTGTAACTGCATTGTGTGCATAAATTTTTTCTAAAATTTGGGTAATCAGTGTAATTTGGGGTCACTGAGCTCGAATCTGCCATCAGATTTTGGTTAAGACTTCTGCGTTTTCAGATATCGGTAAACTAACTGGTAATTAACACAGTTAAACGCTCTTTACGGCTTTTTTAATTCATGTCTAAGAGATTTCGTGTCTGAGGAAAAGTTATTCCTCATGAACTTGTTTCATTTGCACTTAATCCATCTATAGAGAATGTTATTGAAATTTTCTGAAAAAAAATTACGTACGAGAGATACATTTAAAATTATAAAAAAGATATCGCTCGTTTTCTGGAAGACTGTCACAACTCAAAAAACCTAAAGTTGGAGAAAAACGCATTTAAAGGTGAAGATGAAAATAAATGAAAGTGTGTCTATTAACCTTTACGATTTTTCGACATAAAACAAATGTATAATTAACTCGAAAAAATTTTTTTTAGTTATAACGGTAAACGAGCGATATAAAGGAATAAAAAAATTTATTTTTTAATTTTACTACCATACAGATGAGCCTGAGGAAGTTTTGTTGTTAGTTTTTTATGAGGAATATTTTTTCCTAAGACCGTATGAAGAAATTCTCTCTCGTTTGACCCGTATGTTATTTTTTCAGAAAATTTGACTAAAATGTTCCATAAAGGGACTAAAGAGTGATGCTGGAGGGGTTATAAAATGTAAAGCCTTGCACAGCTTTTCACAAACATCAAAAATACATTCATTTAAGGTGAGAAAATCAACATAGCTCTTATAATATTTGATTATCGAAGAAAAAAGACTGTTACGTTACAAAATTGTTTTCGCCGCAGGATACCCACATAAGTAAATGCACCGCTAATTTTTTATTTTCTTTAGAAAATATACTGAAACTGCTCGAAGAAAATGAGGTCTTTCTCTTTTGTTGACGTGCTAGAATTTTCGCCAAAAAACTTTTTGGGATTTTGGACTGTTACGTTACATTAAAAAAATGCGGTCGAATTCTTTTTTACACAAAATGTTGATAACATTTTTTTCTTTCAAATATTTTATTTAGTTACTTTCATTAGACTGAACACTATCTCAGAAAAGCGGATAGCACGTAAAAAATAACATATATTGAATACAATGTACCTTTTTGTTTCGTGTTGTATTTTTTACTCATCAAGAGGCAACCAAGAAACAAGTTTAAATTCTCGCAGCAAACAAAAGAATTCGGGTTGACATTTGTGTTTCTCGATACCTAGGGATATGTACAGCTGTGGATATATAAATGGCACATTTTTTTATATTTTCTTTCTAATGCTACAGTATCGTAAATATTATTAACAAACAACAAGTGTTTGGTTTTTTGCAAAGATATATCCTTCATATTTAATAATAATACGTACTTCAGCTATAATCCATTAACCAAAAAAAATAAATTATCAAAATGTAAAAAAACTGATGAAATGAGCGGGACACATAAATGGCACAATCTGGAGAAAAAGAGAAAATATCGTGTTCCAATTGCATTTGTTGACTTTTTGGTATGCAAAAACATTTAGATCAGCGATTCTTAAACTGTGGTCCGCGGACCCCTGGGGGTCCACGAAGCCATTTTGGGGGTCCGTGAAACAATTTTGACATCATAAAAATTTTCGCTTTAACTTGGATTTATGAATGATTGCACATATTTTTAAAAAACAAAGTGTGCATTTACTTTTGTTCAAACCCGGGATGCCCAGCACCTAACTGTTTCCACTCTTCCCACTGTTTGACAACATTATCAATTTTTGTAAGTTTTAATTTGAGCCTACAAGGTGCAGCTTCAAATAAATTTAAAATTGAAGTTAAGAGCTAAACACAGTTGGGATGTGCGATATCGTCCATATTTTTCCTATACGTTAATAAAGCGTACAAAATTGATACTAGAAAATTTATCGCATAGAAATAGAACAAATTCTATTTTTTGGTGATTTTTGACACAGAAGCTAAATCGCAAGTCCCAACGGTATTTAGCTATTTAAAATAGAAGCGATTATAATAATACGAATTATGGTCAAAGCGCATTCAAAAGTGTGTGTATGAGTCTTTTTCAACACTCAGCGATTTTATAGAATTTTCTAATAAAGTGCTCGATAATAAAACGCGCATGCTTTTTATCGAACATGTAATACCTCTAAAAAGCAGCTTCCGGAAGTAAACATGATTCCGTTTTGTACAACGTATTTGTGTAAACAGGCTTTTCGGTACTATTATATATAAAATCAACGTACAGAAACCAGCTTAATGTAGAAGCAGACCTGAGAATAAAACTTCCGAATATAGAGCCCGATATTGTGGATTTGTTTTCAAGAAAACAACATCATCCATTTCATTAAGTAAAAACTTTTACAGAAGAAAATATAACAATTTTCGCTTATAAAAAAAATAAATTATCAAAATGTAAAAAAACTGATGAAATGAGCGGGACACATAAATGGCACAATCTGGAGAAAAAGAGAAAATATCGTGTTCCAATAGTCACCAAAAAATAATTTTCATTTTAAGCTTTATTATTATTATATTATTTATTAAAAAAGATATGAAAAAAAAAACAAATTATTTTCTATGCTTTATTTTGACCGAGATATATTTTTCTGAGTTTAATGTACATATTTTGACCTGAAACTTTTTTAATTCTTTATATTTCCCCAATTTTTATTCATTTTGTATTTTAATTACATGAAAATCCTAATAAAAAATGTTTGCCTCTATAAATGCGCAAGAATTGTTAAAATGCAGAGAGATATATGGTATAAGTATCAATATTTATTAGAAAGTAGTGTCTGCATGCTTTTAAACTTTTGGATCTTCAAAAACTGGACACACATAACATACATAGTGTTGAAAAGACCTTTAAAAATCGGAAAAATTAAAGCAAATAAAAATTCTTCGTTCCTTAACCTTGTCAGATAACCGGACATTTTATGTCTGGTTGAGTTTGACATCGATTGGCAAGCCTGAGTGTCTTTGACATTATTGAGTCAGAAATTAAGCTTAGAACGATGTCAAATATCTAGAGTTGGGATGGGGTCCGCAAAAAAAATTTAGCTCGATAAGGGGTCCTCGGACTACATAAGTTTAAGAACCCCTGATTTAGATCATTGAGATCTTGTGCTGTAGATTTTGTTTTTGATGATAGCTTTACACGTGCGACCCACACTCTCCACAATTTTTCGCATTTTGTTTTGGATATGACATACTAATCTTTCTGAGCGGCAGACCAAATATCGGCCATATTTGTATAATTTTTTTTACGATTTCAACCTTGACTTCGTTCTACAGGTTCTCTATTGAAATTAAGTCAGGGCTCCGTGCTGGCCAATCCAAAACATCGATCTTTTTCGCACAAAACCCATTATTTTGTACTTTGGAGGAGTATTTAGTGTCATTATATGGCAAAAATGTCCACTTAATTGACATGGAATGAAGTGCATGTGGTTCCATATGGTTTGTCAAATATTGAAACTAGTCCATTTTGTCATTTATTTTTATAAGCGGGACTACACCATGCCAACAAAATTCATTACAGACCATAATGCTTTCACACCAGTGTCTTGCCATCTTCTGGGTGGAACAAGCATTGTACTCTTGCCATTTAGGACAATGAACAAAGGTTTTCCTATCTGATCTCATGCTATTGATATTCGTTTTGTCACTCCACAACACGTTTTTCCAAAAATTTTTATTTTTCTAGACGGTAAAACACGGGTGTGAAAACAGTATGGTCTGCAGTGTATTTTGTTGGCATGGTGTAGGTCCGCTTATAAAAATAAATAACAAAATGGATAAGTTTCAATATTTGGACACATTGACAAACCATATGGAACCACATGCAATTCATTCCATGCCAATTAAGTGGACATTTTTGCCATATAATGACACTAAATACTCCTCCAAAGTACAAAATAATGGGTTTTGTGCGGAAAAGATCGATGTTTTGGATTGGCTAGCACGGAGCCCTGACTTAATTTCAATAGAGAACCTGTAGAACGAAGTCAAGGTTGAAATCGTAAAAAAAAATTATACAAATATGGCCGATATTTGGTCTGCCGCACTGAAAGATTAGTATGTCATATCCAAAACAAAACGCGAAAAATTGTGGAGAGTGTGGGTCGCACGTGTAAAGCTATGATCAAAAACAAAGTCTACAGCACAAGATCTCAATGATCTAAATGTTTTTGCATACCAAAAAGTCAACAAATGCAATTTGAACACGATATTTTCTCTTTTTCTCCAGATTGTGCCATTTATGTGTCCCGCTCATTTCATCAGTTTTTTTACATTTTGATAATTTTTTTTTTTTTGGTTAATGGATTATAGCTGAAGTTCGTATTATTATTAAATATGAAGGATATATCTTTGCAAAAAACCAAACACTTGTTGTTTGTTAATAATATTTACGATACTGTAGCATTAGAAAGAAAATATAAAAAAATGTGCCATTTATATATCCATAGCTGTATGTATGGCCAGAAAATAATGAAGAACCCGCGAAATTTGAAAAAAAAAATTTTCTCCGTATTTTACTTTTTTGCGTTTTGGTCCATATGTATGTACAGATGGAAAGTGATCCAAAGACTTTTATGCAATGTCACCAATTTCATTCAAATTAATCTGAGCTGTTGAAAAAAAAACCATGAAATAACATTTGAAAAATTCATAAAAAGATTTTATTTTTTTTTCTTTTAGCATTTTTTATGACGAGCGATTCAGAAAAGAGTCGTGCCGATATCTTGAAAAGAATCCAAGCTATGACCAACATTTTCAAAATTGAATGTCTGCGAATTATTTTCAATTTTTCAAAAAATATTTAAGGATTTTGCTTCCCAACCTAGGAACGCATTCAAGAAAATTTATCAAAACGGGTGAAATTCCATGAAAATTATCTATGTATATCGACAGAAAAATTCTAATTTGGTGTTTTTTGTTTCAACTTTTTTGTTTTAAGTGATTTCGATTTTTATCATACCTAACCTAACCTTTCTTGGTAAAAATGGTTTCGACTTCTTATCGCGAACAAAAGTATAACTTGTATGTGTCACCCGCCAAATTAGTTTTTAGGATAAACTAGTTTATCCTAGTTAATTTGAAAGCCTGAAAGTATGCAATTTAATTTTAATGCAAAAGCACTGTGAATAGCGAAGCCAGTGTTGCACATCTTACAGACTGAACCGCAGCGAAACCGCCGCGAAGCCGAAATTGGACATATTAGGGGATGTAAATTCTGAGCCGCGGCCGTAGGCCGCCCAGTTACCCTCACTTACCACTTGCCAAGTATAAAATGAAATTGACAAATTTTGTTGTCTTACTTTGCTACTATCGTAGCCTTCACTAACCACAGTGCTTTTGCATTAAAATGTCATTGCACATCTTTAGGCTTAACCAAACTAGTTTGGCCGATAACATATACAAACTTTTGTACATTTAGGAAATCAGAGATTCATCAGCTTATGGCATTTTTACTGTTAATAAAACTTATTTGGACAAGCTACAAATTCCATACGAGAATTTTATTGGCTTCGGTTCAGATGAGGTTACGAACTGTTACTTAAGAGTTGTTCAAAAGTAAAGCAACACGGCTCGCAGTATCAGTTTGTTGTTGACTGAGCAACGGCTAAATTTTTTTAATTTTTTTTTGCTAATTGCGAATTTTAGTGGAAAAGGGGGCCAAATAAAGCTGAAGCTGGCCAAACCGGCAACGCTGGTTACAATAAAAAACGTAAACAAAACAAAAAAGAGTGTTTGCTTTCTTTAACTTGTTTGCCAAACTCTTACTAATCGGCTTAGAAGTTATTGATAACTCTTCCTAGCAGAAGACGAAACTAGTATAACTAGCCTTAGCCCAGTTTTATTTTTTAATTTATATTTGTTAAGTGTATTTGTTTTGGTGTTGACACCGACACAATATCCGTGTTTTTTTTTGACGCGGTTACCCTCTAAAAAAAAATTTTGTATGAGAAATTAGTCGGCGATGGAATCGCCGCTTAAATATTAATCGTGCAAATAAGCGTTGGATCATTCACAATTGGGCTGAGATTTGGCAGCAGTCTCACAAAGTCTCTGATTTTTAATCGAGAAAGTTCCATCTCTATACGTCAACAAGCCAAAAAAATAGATACTTACGTTCAAAAGTAAATTTATAAACTTAAAACCAAAATATAAAACTAAAATAGCGGAAGAAAAAAAGTTTTTATAAAACGCTTAGGTTAATTTTAAGTTTCTTTGGATTTAATTCAATAGTCATTTCTTGTCTGACATTTGTTTCACGGGAAATGTGCTGCCAAATGTGATTAACGAAAAAATTAAGCGGCGAAAGTCGTTTTTTTTTGTCACTGATTAAGCTATTGTATAGCCGCGTCAAAAAAAAAACACTGTTATTTATTATAACGAACAGTTAGCTCAATAGCTCAATAAAATAATATTTTCAAACGATATCCTTTTTTTATTTAGCATTTCTGTTGTATTGTCATCGTCAGTTGGCGGCGCCACGGAAAACATAATTCTAATGGTACTATCAAAATAAAATTTTTAAATATCGATATCTCGAAAACCAAACGGGATATCGATTTTTTCAACATTTTTGATTTACTTTGACGTGTTCTATCGGAAACCATCATCAGATTGTAGCGCCGCGGAAATCGTAATTCTAATGGTACCATCAAATTTTTAAGTATCGAAATATCGAAAACCAAACGAGATATCGATTTTTATTCAACATTTTCAATGTATCGCAGTGTCTCCAATGACACCGTAATTACGGTAGATCCACCGCAATCTGGCCCAATCTACCGTCTACCGTAAACATCCATTACAGTGTCGTATTCCACAGTAATTTCGCTTACGAATCACCAAGCGGCTTTTTTTAGTTTTATTGCTCAGTGTGCTATCTCTGCCCCACTCTAATGCAGAATGTGAGCGTATTTTCAGTTATGTCAACGACATTAAGACGAAAAAAAAGAAATAAATTGTTGACAAAGACAATAAAGGGCAATATTTTCGCCCAACAATCCATAAAAAGGATTGGCAAAAATTGTGTTGATTTTAAGCCAACCAGTGACACGATCCAAAAAATGAAACTTTCCATGTATGAAAAAGATGTTGTCTTATTAGAAGATTCGGACTCAGGTTTATTCATTTAGACATATGTGCATTTCCACAGAAATCAACATTTTAGCCGGCCACGTTTTCGATTTATTTTTGGAGCACATCCTTCAGCCATGGTTTTTCCTGAAGTTATATTTTGGGAACAGGTTTACTTTAGCTCACATTCTCCAATTTTTTTTTTTTTTTTTGTAGGGGTAAAAGGGGGTTAAAAATAAATAAAAAGTATGAAAAATAAGTGTCGCTCGGATCTGGTTTCGGAGATATAGCCATCGGAAGTTGCGGATATAGCTTTTGGAAAAATTATTATAAATTCGGAACCGCTGCATGGATATCAAAAATTGGGGTGTCCAAAGAAAGATAATTTAATGGCCTATAATAATGGTGAGCAAGCCTAAGAAATTTAACCCATAATTTTGGAGATATTATGATTTTTCTGAAATTTTGACCAATTTTTTTTATAAAACCGTTATTTTTTCCAAAAACTGTCTGGATGACCTATAACTTTTTTAGCTTCTTAAGAAACCTTAATTTATCCCCCTTAAAATGGTGCATCGTTTGTTCCAAATTTTTGCATATTTACCCCCTTTTTGACCGAAAAACAAAAAAATTTATTCAATGAATTCTTATGAAAACTATCTATTTATGGACAAAAACAATAAAAAACCAACAACAACAAAAACAACAACAAGAACAACGACAACAACAATTATTATAAGATGATTCTCATTATAAAACTTAAAAATTAAACATTATTTAATCGAACTTACAGTCATTAAGCAAAGACCAATATTGTAAATTTTTACTTATTGAGCAATGCTATTTTTCAACAAACATGACAAAGATAAAAATGGAACAATTTTAACCTGGTAATTGGTGACATGTTTCGGCTATTACCAATAGCCTCATCAGACCAGTTTGGTTAATTCTGTACATGGACTCGAACCCCTGACCGTTCATGCATTGCAATTGCATATTTTGCGACGGCCGCTCTAACACTTGAGCTACTGAGGGACTTTTCATGAGGTGTACTGAGTGCGCATATTCCATTTGTCATCTTTAGTCACTTGGTCTTTGCTTAATGACTGTAAGTTCGATTAAATAATGTTTAATTATTAAATAATCAGTCGCTAAAATCAACTTTCTTAAACTTAAAAATTTTTATGAAAAATCGCGCGCGTCTTATAACGGATTATAAAACGATTCTTTCTTTTTAATAAAAATTTTTGTGTTTTATAATGTGTCGTATTGAAAAAGAAAGCGCCGCAGACGAAAAATGTTTATTAAAAATCGCGCGCGCAATTTTTAATAAAAATTTTTAAGTTTCAAAATGAGAATTGTCTTATAACGGATTATTATAACAGATTATAAGACGATTCTTTCTTTTTAATAAAAATTTTTGTGTTTAAGTCTTATAATAATTGTTGCTGTTGTTCTTGTTGTTGTTCTTGATGTTGTTGTTGGTTTCTTATTGTTTTTGTCCATAAATACATAGTTTTCATAAGAATTCATTGAATAAATTTTTTTGTTTTTCGGTCAAAAAGGGGGTAAATATGAAAAATTTGGAACAAACGATACACCATTTTAAGGGGAATAAATTAAGCTTTCTTAAGAAGCTAAAAAAGTTATAGGTCATTCAGACATTTTTTGGAAAAAATAACGGTTTTTTAAAAAAAAATTTCAGAAAAATCGTAATATCTCCAAAATTATGGGTTAAATTTCTTAGGCTTTCTCACCATTATTATAGGTCATTAAATTATCTTTCTTAGGATACCCATTTTTTTGAAATCCATGCAGCGGTTCCGAACTTATAATGATTTTTCTAAAAGCTATATCCGGAACTTCCGATGGCTATATCTCCGAAACCAGATCCGAGCGACTTTTTTTGATTACATATTTCTTCTTAGAATTAAAAAGCACATAAGATAAGTTTGGTTTTAAAAAGGTTTGCGAATGTGAGCTAAAGTAAACTTAAGCCGAAATACGTGTAACTTTTTGTTTTTTAAAATTGAAATTTTATGTTAACAACTAGTCACAAAAACTAGTTTTTCTGATTCTGACCACTATATTGTTGTGATAGTGAATTTTATGAAAATTAATAAAATAGTTTTACGTTAATTACATAAGTATGTATAATATTCTGTTTTTATCCTGTACAAATATTCTGAGCAGTGTATAATAACACCATAATTTACACCGTAATTTTTAAACTGATGCACCGTAATTTAATTCAAAACACTGTAATTCAACCCTAGAAACACGGTAATCTAAAATTTTCAGTTGGAGACACTGATGTATCGTGACGTGCTCTTTAGAAAAACATCGTCAGTTACGCTACGGATATCGTAGTTCTAATCTACTGGAACTATCAAAATAAAATTTCTAGTATGGATATTTCGAAAGCCAAACGGGATATCGATTTTTTTATTTAATATTTTCGATTTATTAAGACGTATTTTATCGAAAACTGTCGACGGAATGGTACAATGGAACGGATAAAATTTTAAGTTTCGATATATATATATTTTGACGTGTTCTATCGGAAACCATCGTCAGATCGCGGTGCCACTATAATCGTAATCCCCCCTACATGTTAGGAGCGGAAACACCCGTTTTTTTTAGCATGAAAATCCCATTAATCAATACAGTATATCCAACGATTTCGCTAGCCACAGTAAGCGGGGGCTCACCGGCCGCGACTCAAGACTTACATGGTCCAATATGTCCAACACTGTTCTCGCCGAGGCCTTCGGCCACGGTAAATAATTTAAAGAAAATCGGAGACGTGTCCATTAAACTAAGCTACTAAACTAGAATTTCATACCATAAGTAACCTGGCGTGGATTAATATGCATAATTATCATAACTATGGCACTGCTCGTAAAACGAATAAATTAGTTTATATAAGTTTCTTTGTCTATAAGTCACAAAAAAAAAATACTAATATTTAAAGTCAAAATGGATTTACTTCAAGATCCTGTTGTAGTTAGCCAACGTATTAATATTCATACGGCATCAAGACATATATGTAAAACGAATTACTATGCTGCTCAAATGAAGATATCAAATAAAACAAATATTAATACATACTTTGAAATATTTTAAATTCATAGTCACTGTATCCCGCATGTATGAAATGCTCATATTTAAAAAGCATATCCTTAGACAAAACTGCACATTTTTGTATTTAATTTTTAACATAAAAAGGTTTCGTAAATTTTTGTGTTTACAATATACCCTGGACCATAACGAATTATTTACCAATAAAAAAAGTGTTTATCACTTAATAAGACAACTTGCTCTTCTCTAGTGATGGACAGAACTTTATCATCGAGTTTTATGAATCGATATCAATGAACCATATTTATAAAGCAACTTCGATGAAGATTCTATAATTACACCGATACGATAGTTGTGCGATTTGGTTTCACTGTAGCCTATCGATAGACGCTCACTAAGGCCTATAACTCATTAAGACAAAACAGTCTCAAGACAGTTTTGTTTTTGTTTCGAGGTTCATTTTGAGTGCGCTAACTAAGACAATTTGTTTCGCGACAAATTTCACGAGGAAGGTCGCGTAGTGTGTTCTGATTGAACGAACGCAAAGAAAAAAAAAAAAACTTAACTTCGCGCCAGAGATTTCGCGAGCTCGTTCACCGATTACCACGAATATGCAAAAAGTTTCGAGACAAAAGTTTCAAATGAGTGCACATCATACGATTCTGTCATACCGAAACAGTTTTGTTTTGCAAAAGTTCCAGTGCCCCAAACAAAAAGTCTTGTGTTTGTCTTAAAACACATTGAACGTACACCCATATGTACTAAGGTGACGAAAACTGTTTTGAGACAGCACTATCGTAATTAGTTATAGGCCTTAAAGGCAGTACACATTACCGATCATATTTGTCAGTCAAAAATTCATCAGTTTTGAATGGTTGTTCGCAGCTGCTAAACTATCACGTGTGATGCTCAAACCGTTATTCAAAATGTGAAATTTGACTCATAAACATTATAAACAAGAAAATTAGGTGTATTTGTTATATATCGCGCTTGTCTAAAAAAATGCCCGTAAAAAAAGGAGCCAATGGGTAAAGCGATGGGTTTTATCAGAAAAAATATTCAGAAGACAATATTTTAAAATAAACTAAAAACTCTGAGCCTATGAGAAAGCCATATGTATGCACGAGCACAACATACGAACTACTTTTAAATTCATTCTCCGCATCCATCTTATCGCTTCAAGTTTACCGCTTGACTGAAGCTTTTTGGTACACACTTGCAATAAAAAAATAAATGGCCGCTGACAGTCACTCAACCCCAAAAAATTTTTTGATTAATAGTTGACTGACGAAAAAGAGCGATCACACACGTAAGCAAGATAAATTTGAGCTAAAGTGACGAAGAAGATCGCTAGTGTATACCGCCTTTAATAATAATAATAATAGAATTTAGAGTTTAGCTACTACAGCTATTTGCTTTCTTAGCAATTTAGCATGAAGCTTTAAAACCAAGTAAAAAGCTTATATAATAATGGAAATGAAAAAATTATACATGCAATTAATTTTTTATTTTTTTATAATTTCTTCTTAGCTTTATCACACTTTCTCAACATACCCACCCAGATCATATGTATATAAACATACAATTGCATGAATGTAATTGTGTGAATTTATTAACATGGTCCAAGGCATAAATGTTAGAAAAAATTTACCCATCATGCGGTGGGGCTCGGACAACACAAACATAAAGACCAACAACCATTAAGCTACAAAATTAACTATAGTTATTTTTCAATCTAAGCTTGAGTTGACCTTTTGACAAGCTAATATCATATACATCGCAATTATTAATAAGAGTAGTCATGCGATTAAAAGGAGCTGTAGCCATATAATTAGTTCTACTGAATGGTTGGTAAAATAATTGATAAGAGTTACGGTTACTCCTGCGATTAGTATTTAAATGAATATAATTAAGAAGCTCTGGTGCAGCAAGAGACCCAGTCACAAGTTGATGCAGAAAAAGTATATCCGCGATATTTCTACGCGAGCTCAAAGACTGCATATGTAGTAACTTCAAACGATCCTCATAAGGAGGAAGGTTTAAAGAGTCAATCCAATTTAAGCCATTGAGAGCAAAACGAATAAAATTTTTTTGAATTCTCTCAATTCTATTAATGTGAATATTATAAAATGGTGACCACACTTGGCTGGCGTACTCTAAGTGAGGACGCACTATTGTATTATATAAAGTCACCGTTACTAAAGGGCTATTAAATTCTTTTGCCCACCTCTTAATGAAGCCAAGCAGAGATGAGGATTTTTTACAAATTTGATTAATATGCTCATTAAAAGTTAATTTTACATCAAAATGTATACCTAGGTCTTTGACTAAATCAACACGACCAATTTTCTTATCTTTTAATTCGTAATCAAACTCCACAATATTTTTTCTCCTGGTGAAAAAAATAGTTTGGCATTTATCAGGATTAAGATGTAAGTTATTTTTAGAACACCAAACCTCAAAGGATTTCAAATCAGACTGAAGTGGAATAGTATCCCCAACCCCCTTCACGTTCCTGTAAATTTTCATGTCATCTGCATATATTAGCAGATGCGAGTTTTTAATGACATGTGTAACGTCATTAATTGCTAAAATGAACAGGAGCGGCCCCAGGTGGCTTCCTTGTGGAATACCTGATGCCGCGCTGAATGGGGAGGAAAACACCCTCCGAAATCTTATCTCTATCAGATAAATAAGATTCAATCCAGCTGACAAAACTTAAAGGAAATCCAAGCTTTTTTAACTTAAACAAAATCAAATTATGTGGTAATTTGTCAAATGCTTTACTGAAGTCAGTGTAGATGCAGTCAACTTGCCCACCAGAGTCAAAAGAGCTTAATGCAAAGGAAGTAAAATCAAGGAGGTTAGAAACTGTAGATCTGCCATTAACAAAACCATGCTGACGAGTTGTTATGACTTCACTACAGCACACCTTAACTTGATCGTACACAATGCGTTCAAAAATTTTCGGTATCGATGATAACTTCGCTACGGGCCTGTAATTTGAAACATCATTTTTACACCCTTTCTTGAAAATGGGGCTTATGTATGCATTTTTTCAAAATTTAGGAAAATAGCTATATCTAATTGATTTATTAAATAACAAACTGAGGGGCTGACTCAGCACAGAGCTACAGTTGACTAGTACTGTCGCAGGAATACCATCAGGTCCCGAGCTGAAGTCATCATCAAGAGATGAGATATATTTCTCTATTAGTTCAGGTGAGAAATATATCTCAATAATCGAAACTAAAGGGTCGTTATCCATATATTCAAAATAGTTGATCTCAGGGCTAAATAATTCCGTAGAAAAAGATTCTTTAAACAAATTAGCAAACAACCCAGCTATAATTTGTGGGTCGCTAGTGAGCCCATCAACTGTTCTGAATTCTGATGGAAACCCGTCAGACTTTTTTTTTGTATTAATAAATCCCCAAAAATGCTTGGGGTCATGAAGAATATTCAACCTAATTTTATTCAAATATTCAGAATAAACTAAAGCCGACTTATCCTTAAATTCATGGAAAAGTCGCTGGTAAGCAACTAAGTCATTTCGGTCCTGGCTACAAACGTATTTGTTCCATGCCCTATTACGGCCATTGCGAATTTTTTTTAAATCCTTTGTGTACCAGGGGTATGAAGAATTATTAACATACTTCTTTGCATAAGGCACCGACAATGCTATAGCCGAAAAAAGTTCACCATAGAAAAATTTAATGCACTCATCAAATGAATTACTCGTATTATTAAAAAAAAATAATAAGGTCGTTTAATTTATTCCTTAAATTCTCATTCAACTTTAAAAAGTCAGCTTTTTTAAAATTGAATTCATAAATATTGATGGAAGAACATGCATTAATTAAATTTTCATTGTCAGATTGGTACACAATACTCAAAGGTGGATGATAGGAATCAACCGTAGAAAGAGCATGGATAGCATTTCTCACAACAACCTTACTACTACTTGCAGCCAAGACTAAGTCAAGTTGTCGTCCATGAGAATTAGTTATACAACTTACTTGTTGTAAACTTGAAAGTATTTCGTCAACAAAAATTTGTTGTTGTCGAGTTTTTGGACACGATGCATAAAAATATGTACCATCATCCGAAGGAGTCCATTTAAGGTCAGGCAAATTGAAATCATCTAACAATAAAATGTCGTCATTAGTGTCTAGTTCATTTATTATGTATTCTACGGACATCGAAAGACATTCGTAGACATCTGCGCTACTATTTGGAGGATATTAGCGTTAAGAATATAAATATTGGAGTTACAATATGTAACTTTAACGCATAATAGTTCAATATTAGATGCGCAGGCAATTTCGATTAATGAACTAGTTAAATGATTTTTTATGGCTATTAAGACACCTCCACCAACAGAAGAAATGTCTTCCAAGTGTCTGTCTCTTCTAAAAACATTGAAACTATTGTCAAAAAGTTCCAAATTGAGAAAAGTGTTATTTAACCAAGTTTCGGTAAAAACGATAATATCCTCAGAAAAATTCTGAGTGGCTACAAAGATGTCATGCGTCTTAGAACGCAAACCCCTTACATTTTGATAGTAAAGGGATAGCCGCTTCAGTTTTTTGAATTGGAACGGACAGTCTTATTATTTTTTTTCGACTTAAATTCTGAAATAAAGATATTATCCACCCATGCATTAGAATTTAGAATGGCAGAAACATGAGAAGATGCCACTGTAATTTTAAAAGATGCATGAGTTGGTTTATTACCGATTTTCCTGCAAGAAACGAAGGCATCGGCAGGAATAATTTGGTTTTGTTTAATATAGTTTATAACATTCTCAGTGGTAGTGTTAGCATTAAGACGTGAAATGAAAATCGATTTCAACCTTAGCAATGCTTGCAAGGAGACAGGTGCCACAGAACCACCAATCGTAACAACTCCTTGCGGATTAGGAATAACAGAAATGGATAGAGGAGTATCGATAGTGGAGGAACCACACTACCCAAGTTAACATTCGACTTACGATTCTTATTTAATTTTCGTTTAAGTTTTCTTTTCTTCTTCAGGGAAATAGCTTGCTTGGGTAGAGTAGAGATCGAAGGAGTAGAAGAAAAAACCATTGCAGCCTCAGTAATAGTTTTATTTTGAAGCGAACTAACATCGGGTGAGACAGCCTCATTAAGGCTTTTTTCAATTTGGGGAGTTATGTCTAAATAATTATTTAGAATATCTCTGAAATTAATATTCAAATTGTTAAGATTTTCCCCAAATTGTTTAATTTTGTCGAAAAACACCGACGGGGACAGGGCCCTGCACGATGGACAGTACCAATGCAGGTTAGAGGATAATAAATCAGTAATAGTGTTAGTTAGGCCTGCACAAGAGGCATGAAAGACCTGTTCACAGGGACCTGAACAGGAAAACATGGCATTCAATATATTTTGACTTTTACATTGATCTCTTAAAGAGCAAGCTAACAAGTTTTCAGACAAAAAAATAATCCATCATGAAAAAAAGAAAAGACTAAGTTAAGACCTAAAATATTTTTAAAAGTGCTTACAACGGGTTAAAATTGTGAAAAATATACCCGTTGAACAGCAACAACAACAACCTATTGAGATTAAGGTAAAGCAATGTAAGCGGACAAAGCAGAAAAGGGAATGAAAAAACAAAACTGATCACTGCTTTACACTGCTTGTAGAAAGAAATGTACTCACGTACGTATGTATGTTTACATTAAAGAATAAATTAAATTAAAGTAAGCAAACATGCAAAACTAAATCAAATCAAATTTCTACCAACACCAATTATTATTAAACAGCGACAATTATGTACGCGCAAAATAAATAAAATTATTGTAATTGAACAAAATTATTAAACACAAAGAAATATACGTATTAAAAAAAACAACACAAAAACACAACCGACACTGACAAAGAGACGAGATCAACTGAAGGTTCGTTTCACACGAGTATTTTTTCCAAGCTCGTTTCAGCATAACAATAAATTGGTGCCATGTCATAACCCCATTGCTCATAATGCCCAAAAAATTTTGGGCGTTATGTCCACCTATAAAACGGTCATAGTCCCCAAAAAAACTTTGGGAATTATGACCACTTATAATGATGGACATAACACCTATGGGTGTTATGACCACTTTCGTTTTGCTTGTATTTTCAAAAGGAATTTTATATTTAGAGTGGAGAGTGGGCCTTCGGCCAAGGATTACATCCTCGAATATGTCCAACAACGCTTCTACATAAAAGTTAGGGTAAGTGGGCGGCCTACGGCCGCAGCTCAGGGTTTAAAACTCCCGCGGCTTCTCGTCCGCGTGAACGGGCGTGAATGGGCCACACCGATTGTCGTGGTACACAAAAGAGGTCAACATGTAAGAATATATGGTGATTATAAAATTACATTGAACCCGGTACTGAAAGTTGATGAATACCCGCTACCCGCCATTGATGAGTAGTTTAGCACTATGACAGGCGGAAAAAAATTGGCGAAAATTGACTTTTCAAATGCATATTTGCAACTTGAGGTTCACCCACATGATCGCCACTTATTGACACTGAATACTCATAAATGTCTGTTCGAGCCAATTTGGTTGATGTTCGGGATAGCGTGAGCACCCGGAAAATGGCAACAATATATGGAGCAATTACTGAATGTTATTCCGGAGGTGGCCGTGTTTCTGGATGACGTTCGAATTACTGCAGCAACGGATCAAGAGCATTTAAACAGAATCGATGAGGCTTTGAAACGATAAAATAATCACAACATGCGT
The DNA here is from genome assembly GCA_963662105.1 of Meiosimyza platycephala. NCBI lineage: Eukaryota > Metazoa > Arthropoda > Insecta > Diptera > Lauxaniidae > Meiosimyza > Meiosimyza platycephala. The sequence continues at coordinate 60,254,707 of OY759210.1, read as the reverse complement.
ATTAACCTAGATAAGTCAGAATGGATGAAAGAGCAAATTGAATATTGCGGTTATGTCATCAACAAGTCGGGTATACCAAAAATGGAAAAGAAATTTTCCGCAATTCTGGAAATGAAACCCCCTACAAACAAACATGAAGTTCACGCCCTAGTTGGATTAATTAATTATAATGGAAGATTTATTAATGGTCTAAGTACTGTCTTGTTCCCAATAAATAAACCACTGCAAAAGTATATACCTTTTTTATGGGACTCACATTGCGAAAAATCATTTGGGGAAATTTAAAAATTAATGCAACACTAAGCTGCTATTTATTCTGGCCGTAGAAGCTAGTCCCTATGAGGTGGGAGCAGTATTAAGCTATGAGTATCCTGATGGATCAGAGAGACCGATACAGTACGCGTCGCAAGCCTTGTCAAGTGTGCAACAGAGATATTGCCAAATAGAGTACGGAAGTTTTACCAAGGAAGGAAATTTATACTAATTACGGATAATAAACCACTGCCGAAAATATTTTCTACCCATAAAGAGCTTCCAAGATTGTCAGCTACAAGAATGCAGCATTATTTTTGGGAATATATATAAATTCGTCAATGAAATTCGTGTGAAAAGATCGAACGAAAACGCTAATGCAGATGCATTTTCTCGGCTTCCCATTAAGAATACATACAAGGACTTAGAGGAGGTAGATATATGAATTAGAAATCGAAGCAAATCTGCCAAAAACGGTAAACGAATTAAGGAAGCATACATAAAATACGGTCAAGAATGTAATCCAAAGGATCGTTTTGGCCTTTCCCAGACGGAATTCACTTTTCAATGCGATTGAATTAGAGACGGTAAAAAAATATTAAAAAATTCTCAGTGTTCCTCAAATGAAATATGTACCATGAATTTTTTTTTGTTTTTTTTTTTTTTTTGAAACATGTATTCTGGATATTTTTATAGAGTTTTTAAAAAAAAATTTTATATTTAGTGTTTCCACCTCTAGACTTGAGCACTTCATTTATTCTGCTCGGCATCCTTATATACAATTAATTATCATTTCTTTTAAAGATGGGTCATTATTCCACACATCAGAAATATTTTCTTTTAATTGAGCCATGGCTTCATTTCGTCGTTTATACATCAGTGATTTGAAATGAGACCAGCAGTTCTCAATTGCATTTTAGTCCGGCGAATTGCCCGACTATGGCAAAACTTCTAAATTTAAAGAGTTCAGAATATTCATACTGGCTCTGGACGTATGGCGAGGAGCTCTATCTTATATGAATGTGTATTTATCCTTGGAATGACCTAATGTCTCGATGTAGGGCAGCAAAACATTTTTCAAAATGTTAATGTACTGTTCGGAGCTTATTGTTTTATCAAAAAACAATATCGGCCCTGATCCTTCGGAGGTCATGCGGCTCCAAATTATAACAGACAGTGGGTTTTTCGTAATTGGAACTAGACAGCTGGTTGAGTATCTCTTTTGAAGCCTTCTGCCAGCAAATCTGACCCTTTGGGATACTGCTTCCAGCAGGCACTCATCACTAAAAAGACCTTTAAAAAAAATAAAAACATAAGAAATTATTCAAAAGATAATTTCTGAGAATTTTACGTGGACGTCACTGAATTTAACTAAATTAAAGTAATTCCAGTAGTCGTTGGGAGTGTTACGCGGAATCTGAGCCCAATACAGGCTTCGGTTTGCACATAGCATTTGTATGTTTTAGCTTTTTTGCAGGACGTCGGCATATCAAGCCATTTTCTTTAAATCGGCGTTACAATGTATTGAGCGAAATGTCGACTCCAGTTTCGTTGAGGTCGTTCAGTACTGATTGCGTTGATGCAACTTGTTCCATTATGGTTTTCTGCAAAGTTCTTTGGTCATTTTTTGAAGTTTTTTTTTTGTTTTCTTGGACAATTTTGACGATTATTTGGGGCAACATTTAAAAAACAGCAGACATATTCTCACTTTTAGCGATGATTATCACAGAGGACTTCGATATTTCAATAATTTTAGATATTAAGGTGTAGTTTGACCTTTTTCAACAGCCACCCGTGATCTTTGAACATCATAAATATCCTTTATTTTACCCATAGTGTCGGTTTTTTAAAAATAACGGTTCTCGCTTATAAAATGGCTGCTTTGGTAGCATAATGGTGTAATTTTGAACAAATTATCAAGTGACTTTTCTTCACCTTGTGTTCTGAATATGTTAAGAACCATAACACACACAAATAACAAAACCCAAGAGAAAAGTGCACAAATGATCAATTATATCAAATTTCAAACACAACATTATTTTGATACATACTACTTTGGCAGCTGCCACATTCACATAGACGTTGTGTAAATACCAAATTTAGGTTTTATAATAACGGTTAATACCCCCAATACATGTTTCAATAAAAAAATAATTAAAAAATTCTGTGGTTTTAATTTTATTCGATACTTAATACAAAATTTGTAAAAATTTTCCATCGTCCGTAATTCAATGAGTAGATACTGTACATACCAGAAAGATTTCGCAGTAGAATCTTGAATGTGCTACACTCAGCGCATTTTGGCATTACCAAAATGAAAAGTTTCGCACGAGATTATTGTTGGTGGCAAGCAATGGATAAAGAAATTGAACAATTAGTATTGAAGTGTACGGCATGCCAGTCAGTACGACTAGAGCCGACCAAAGTGGCACCAATCCATTCTTGGAATGATGCAAAGAAACCATTTGAGAGTGTACATTAGGCCGTACCTCAAAAAAAAATTTCTCGGTACACCAGCAAATCCGAAGCATTTTTGCAAGGTTATTTCGAAAAAAATTTTTTTTTTTTTTGATAAAATAGAGGTCGCGCATTTGAGAAAAACATCATATCTTCGGCATTTACAGTCCGATCTTAAAGTATAATATATCAATGTTTTTGTCTTGAGTAGACTAACTTTTTGATCCAATGATCCGTGACATCAAGTGTCCCGTTTTTGAACTTACCCACCATACCTCAGTTTCTACCATCCTAATGTACCACCCTAATGTCAGAAAATTAAAGCTTGCAAAAAAATTATTGAATTTTTCCAACTGAAGTATTTCGATTACTCCATTAGAACTATTTTTAAAAATGTTTTTAAAGTTTTTTCCCCTTATTAAATTTTTCGTCATATCTTCGGTACTTAGAATCGGATCTAAAAACATGATGTTTTTGTCTCCAGGACACCAAATTTTTTTTGCCCCAAAGGTCATTGACTTTAAGAACACACCAGATCCACAACATGAATTAAAAAAATTAAGTAAAATGTATTGGAGCCGTTTCCCAGCATCTCGAAAAGCTCACCGTACGGTACAATTTCATTCGCTCTTCTTATCATTTAAACAAAACATGGAGCTTTTATAGTGAGAAAACTTATTTATGTATGTTAAAACTTTAATTTATTTATCAAGTTACTTTTCTCTAAGCTCTACTGTTGTCTTTCTATCTAGTTTTACAGTGGCATCGAATTCGTTATAAAAAGCATAGAATTTTAGTCGACCATATTTTGACGTGAATCAAGTTGGCTGTATTTCTGGCTGCTCTCGAGCTTAGATAAAATATGGCCCATACAAAACATCATGTTCATCGGTGACCGCCATTGCAGATTCATCTACTACTTGAACAAAACGCTCTGTGTTTTGAGAAAGGAATGGATAAGCTGTGAAAACAATTAAGTTTAGCAAAGAAAGCTATGAAATAAAGTTATTTTCTTGCACTAACCTGGTAAGGGGCCGTTCAAGTATTACGTAACGCAATTTTTAAAGATATTTGACCCCCCCCCCCCTCTCCTTAAACGTTACGGTATCACCCAAGTGACCATGTTTACCTAAAAGTCGCAATTATGTTGCCCAATGTACCGGAAAGTCATTTTAGCGACTTCTGTTATATTTTAGTCGCGTTAACAAATATAACAAGAGATTTTTAACTTGCAGCATAACGCGTTGTTCGAACCCCCCCTAAGTGCGTTATGTAATACTTGAACGGCCCCTTATTTGATTATTTCTTTTGAATATTGTAATGCTTCCAGCTGGTCTTGCATGAAGAACTGCAAGCATGGCGGCTCAGTCACTTCGAATTTAAGCCAATTGATCATATTGAAATATGAGTCATTCTCAAAATTTATAAAATCATCTATTTGTGGACCAAACATTTGACGAATGCATCCTGTTGCTTCTTTGCGGGCGGCTAAAATTTTCTTTTAGCCATCTGAATGTACTTGCGGATTTGGACAGGCCCGGATTTACCATACAGGCGGCAAATATTGGCGGAAACTTTGAAAAAAATTTTTTTTGGTGGGAATTGAATTTCTCGCCTATTTCGTTGCCACGCCTACCCATATTATAAGGGAAAAATGTCATTATAACTGAACATTGGTGATCGATCGGCTAATGAATAACTACTTGAGATCAAAACTGGTTGCAAAAGGATTGAACGCACTTGCTTTGTTAACAATAGAGTCAGCTTTGCTCATGTCTTCAGGTTGTCATGACATTATCAATGACTCTGTCATCCGAAAATCAAAACGTAAAAACTTAAACCAATAAGCAATAATTTTTCCACAAAAATCAATCGCATACATAATGGTAATTGTAATATAGGTCATATACTTACATACTTCATGATAATAAGGATACTGACTGTAATAAAATAAAATATTTGCTCTCAGAAAAGTGCATTTTATTGATTGAAAAGCTTTTCATACCAAACTTATTCCACCATTTAAGAAGTTTTGAAGGGGGAGGGGGGAGGCGTTAGATTAGGGCTTACATTTGGGTTCGTTATCATTATAACAAAACATTCAATTAAATTTTATAACTTTAGTGGAATAAAATATGACGCATTTCCAACTGATATGTATCTCACAGGTAAAATGAACAGCAATAATAAAATACATTAAGAGAGTAATAACGGTACTATTCCAATTTTTAGAAATCATTTTAGCACTACTAACTATAAATACCGAAGATATGGCGAAAAATTTAATATGGCGACCCCTACGTTTGTTAAAAAACTTTAAAAACATTTTTAAAAAAAGTTCTAATGGAGTAATCGATATACTTTAATTGGAAAAACTTAATGGTTTTTTGCAAGCTTTATTTTTCTGATATTAGGGTGGTACATTAGGATGGTAGGAACAGAGATATGGTGGGTAAGTTCAAAAACGGGGCAGTTGATGTCAAAGATCATTAAATCAAAAAGTTGGTCTACATAAGACAAAAACATTGATATATCATACTTTAAGATCGGATTGTAAATGCGGGAGATATGATGTTTTTCTCAATTGCGCGACCTCTATTTTCGTCCAAAAAAAAAATTTTTTTTTCGATATTACCTTACTAAAATGCTTCGTATTTGCTGGTGTACGGTGAACTTTTATTTTTGCTTGTAAGGTGGTACGGTCTAGTGTACATGCTAATTTTGTACATGCTAATATTTATTCATATTGGTGGATGCATATAGTAAATGGCCAGAAGCACATGTAATACCTTATATAATAACAGAAACTGCCATACTCATATGTCGCGAAATTTTCGCAAGAATGGGAACGCCAAACATATTTGTGAGCGATCACGGAACACAGTTCAAGGTCAAAGAGTCTAAAAATTTGTTGCGTGTGGGAAATATATATCAAATGCTTCAAGGAAACTTACTTGGGTGGTTTATGGTAGTTTCAACAGTTTGGGTGCATCAAAATATGCGGTTAAGTATGCGCCACTGTTATGCACAGAAAATGGGTTGCGGATTCTGGATCAATAAAACATCAGTTGCTGGAACGTTTCGACAACAATCATTTTCAATTTTTTTTTTAACTTGAAGAGTTAAATTAGAAAATAACTCGCTTGTTGGTTACTACAAATCACGTGCAGTAGTTTGAAATGAATAAAACCTCATCACAAAAGTCAAAATGAAAGTTGACATTCACAATGGCACAAAGTCGATGAAGTGGTTCTGCGCTATTTTTCGACTAGGGTTGACGTACATAAGTTCAAAGAAAGATCAAAGGTCGTTTTTGCTACGGGTGTAGCAAAAACGATACAAACCATGAGAGTATTGGTGGGATTAGGGTTAATTTATATTATGATAAATTTTATTGTATATGGTACATAAGTTATTGTATAGGGATTAGGGGAAATAATTTACAGGCAAAGCTGTTTGACTGGCAATATTCGTCTCAGCGTCAACAATCACCAGCCGCAGTTTTTTGTAAAAGACAAGTTTATCTCGGAGCAGCCAGACGTATGAAAGCCGTGTCGGCAAATTTAAATTTTGTTCGTATAAAATAATTTAAAAACTTTTTTCTGTGTTAATAAAATTGTTGGCGAGAATTAAACTCATTAAATTTTTAATATCGTGCATAGCTGCCGCGAGTGCTTCAAGCAAAAAAATTCTAAAATAAAGCAGAGAATTTTTGTACCGAGGTAATTTGTTTTAAAACAATTACAACGATTTTTTTTTTAAATAAGTAAAGTACGCAGAAGACTTAAAATCCCAATTTTTACCTGCCAAGCAGTTGTGCCCTGCAGACCGGAAATATAAAACCCCAGAAAATGTAAGTTAAATAAGAAAATAGCGATTTTAGTTATACCAAATATCGAAAATTTGCAATTAGAACCTTAATTTTTATTGCAGTGTGGCTGACTCCACTAGGAAAGCGTCGACACCGCTAAGAAGATTTGAGAAATTTCGGCACAAAGTTAAGTCAGCCACAATTCCTTTTTATATACATATATATTACGTATTCATATTTTAAAATAAAAAAAAATAAAAAAAATACTTGATCCCTTATTTCGCGCGCAAGCAGTCGCGTCCTCAAAAGGAACAATAACCATTTTGTCGATATCTATAGGTGGAGCGCCGGCTGTAGGTAAGTCGAGTGTATAAGATTACAGCTTGAAATGTATGTCAAATGATAGAGCTCGATGAGCCTAAACACAATATATAGGGTTGCTTTGCCAAAGCCTGTCCTAAATATGGGTTGCCACCCGTTTTTTGGGCCATTTTTTTTAATAAAAAGTGTATAAGATTACAGCTTGAAATGTATGTCAAATGATAGAACTCGATGAGCTTAAACACAATATATAGGGTTACCTTGCCAAAGCCTGTCTTAAATATGGGTTGCCACCCGTTTTTTTTAATAAAAAGTGTATAAGATTACAGCTGGAAATGTATGTCAAATGATAGAGGTCGATGAGCCTAAACAGAATATATAGGGTTGCCTTGCCAAAGCCTGTCCTAAATATGGGTTGCCACCCGTTTTTTGGGCTAACATTTTTTAGAAAAAAGTTAATGGTTTAAGATTCCAGCTTAAAAAGTATATCAAATGATAGAGCTTGAAGAGCCTAAATATAATATATCGGGTTGTTTTGCCGAATTCCGTCACAAATATGGATTGCCACCTGTTTTTTGGGCTAAGATTTTTCAGAAAAATGTTTATGGTTCAAGATTTTAGCTCGATATGCATGTCAAATGATAGATCTTGATGAACCGTAAAAAAAATACTCCGAGTAATCTTGTCGAATCCCGTCCCAAATGAGGGTTGCCACCTGTTTTTTGGCCCAAGTTTTTTTAGAAAAATGTTTATGGTCTGAGATTTCAGCTTGAAATATGTGTCAAATGATAAACCTTGATGATCTCTAATAAAATAAAGGGTGTTTTTTTTAGAGGTATACAACTTCGAATTGAAATAAAACACAAGAAAATCGTTTTAATGTCCATCAATTTGGCTTTATTGGAAGGATAATTTTATGCCATTAATGTTTAAATATGATTTCGGGCATGTGGCCGCCGCGGCTGGCTCGAATAAAGCCAATTCTAGAGGTCCAATTATCAACCACTTTTTCGAGCATATGGGGCCGTATGTCGGCAATAACGCCACGAATGTTGGCTTCCAAGTCCCCTAACGTTTCTGGTTTGTTGGCGTAGACGAGCGACTTCACATATCCCCAAAGAAAATAATCCAATGGTGTCAAATCACACGATCTTGGTGGCCAATTGACAGGTCCATTCCGCGAAATTATGCGCTCATCGAATGTTTCCTTCAATAAATCGATTGTGACGCGCGCTGTGTGGCATGTAGCGCCGTCTTGTTGGAACCACAACTCATCCACATTCATGCCATCCAATTCGGGAACAAAATAGTCGGTTATCATGGCTCTATACCGGTCTCCATTAACGGTAACTGACTCTCCAGCATTATTTCGGAAGAAGTATGGCCCAATGACTCCACCAGCCCATAGAGCACACCAAACAGTCAGTTTTTGTGGATGTAATGGCGTCTCAAGGGTCTCATGTAGATTCTCTTCACTCCAAATGCGGCAATTTTGCTTGTTGACGTAGCCATTCAACCAAAAATGAGCCTCATCACTGAACAAAATTTTGCGATGAAAATCAGCATTGAGATCAATCTCATTTTCGGCCCATACACCAAAATCACGACGCATTGCATGGTCTCGCGGCTTTAATTCTTGCACAAGCTGGATCTTGTAAGGTCGGAAGCCAAGATCTTTGCGCAAAATCTTCCATAAAGTTGATGGACAAAGCTCCAATTGCTGTGCACGGTGGCGAATCGATTCATTCGGGTCCTCTTCAACATTTTGCTCTACAGCGGCAATTGTTTCTTCGGTGCGCACTGTTCGACGTCTCTGCGGATGCGTATTATCACATAGAGTAAACGTAGTGCGAAAACGATCCATGGTTAACCGAATTAATTGCTCTGATGGACGATTATGTCGACCATAAAATGGACGGAGCTTGCGGTAAACTTCGCGAACTGAACCATTATTTTCGAAATAAATTTGCACGATTTGCAAGCGTTGTTCTTTTGTCAACCTGTTCATGATGAAATGGCAAACCAAACTGAATATAAATGACATTAGAGTTGCCAGATTTGTCCACAAAATCCCAGTTTTATCTCTATTCGAAAAACAAACCTCTAAAAAAAACACCCTTTATATAGAGTTGCCATGCCGAATCCCGTCCCAAATGTGGGTTTCCAACAGTTTTTGGCCCAAGTTTTATCAGAAAAATGTTTATGGTTTGAGATTTCAGCTTCAAATGTGAGTCAAATGATAGACCTTGATGATCTCTAATAAAATATGTAGGGTTGCCTTGCCGAATCCCGTCCCAAATGTGGGTTGCCACCTGTTTTTTGGCCCAAGTTTTTTCAGAAAAATGTTTATAGTTTGAGATTGCAGCTTGAAATGTATGTCAAATGATAAACCTTGATGATCTCTAATAAAATATAAAGGATTGGCTACCCGAATCTCGTCCCAAATGTGGGTTGCCACTTGTATTTGGCCCAAGTTTTTTCAGAAAAATTATTATGGTTTGAGATTCAGCTTGAAATGTATGTCAAATGATAGACCTTGATGATCTCTAATGAAATATATAGGGTTGCTTTGCGGAATATGGGTTGTCACCTGTTCTTTGGGCAAACTTTTTTAGAAAAAAGTAGTATAAATTTACGTGATCAGTGGCCTGGAAACTTAAATAGAAAATGCCTAGTTGCACTATCACATATCAAGTTTACGATGTTTGTAAGGCACAAGACAGAATGACGGACCCAGGGTTTCATTCATCATGGTCAGTTGGTAGGAGGATATCCACACAAAGATTTCGGATAGAACACGCAGTTGAAATGATCATCGCTGCAAGATGCTTAGAAAATTTTACCCCAAATCAGAATTATAAGGTCCCCTTACCAAATAAAGAAAGTTTAAATTTTGAATTTATACCAAATAATTTTTGTGTGTTTTAGTCGATAAGTAGTACAGAGAAACTGCAAAATATACGTGTTTCAAAACGATTTATTCAACACGATTTGAATAGAACTTTAAGTACGGCTAGTCCACTAGCCAAAATGTCAAGTATAGAAAATGAGGGAGCGGCCTCAAGCGAAGACGATCCAGCCAGTGGCGTAAAATCCACACGGGCAACAAACATTTCAATCCAATTTAAATATTCCTCCAACAGAAAAGTTCAAAGACGAACCAAATTTGGTTCTAATCAACGAAATGGTGGCCAAGGCCACAGAAGGTTATAGGGCGACCCTGGAAAAGGGATTGGAAAATAAAATTAATGAATGTATAATGAATAGTGTGCAGGAAATGTTCAGAAACCTTAAATTGACGCCGGCTCCGGATAGTCCGCAAATTCCGCAGCGTAGCAATCAAAGCAGGAACTCTACTCGGCAGCAAGGTCAGTTGACACCGCAGCAACAAAATTCAATACAACAGCAACAATTTCTTTCACAGCAGCAACAACATTTCATGCTACCACAGCAGTAACAATTTTTACCACAGCAGCAACAATTTTTACCGCAACATCAACAAACCTATATCGCAGCAGCAACCAATTTTTCCCCATCAACAACAACAATTTTTTCGCAGCAGCAACAATTTGTACCGCAACAGCAACAATCGATATCACAGCAACCACAAGATTCAAACACAAGTTGTTCGATTAGCCGAATGCAGTTAATGTCGACAAATGGGGTAAAGCGTTTGGTGGACGTTTGGAAGATATTTCAGTGGAAGATTTCATCTTTAGAGTTCAGCATTTGCAGAAGCATTATGGTTGTCCATGGTCGCAGGTCTTGCACGATTTTCACCTACTGCTCAGAGCCATTGCACGGGAGTGGTACTGGTTTTACTTAAAGCGGAACGATACACCTGACTGGCCAACATTGAGTGAAGCTTTGCTCCGGCAGTATCAAAGCAGTAAGTCTGACTTTGAGATCATGAGGGATCTTGTTGAACGCAAGCAAAGGCCGGGAGAATCATAGAGTCGTTTTTCCATGATGTGGCACCATATCTCGCGATTCGCACACTTTTGAAGTTAGCTGATGATGAAGAGCATCTTTTTCCCTTGGGTTCTAAAATTTTGCGCGATTCTATGTATGTCGATGACGCATTGGCAGGTGCTCACGATTACATCAGCGAAAAATAATCGTGATCAACTTAAAAATATTTTACTCTCAGCGGGCTTTGAATTGCGAAAATGGACGTCACAAAAAGGGAAGTTTTATAAACAATCGCAAAATTGTTTGACCCAGCAGGTTGGCTGTCACCAGTTATAGTGACAGCAAAAATAATTATGCAGCAGCTTTGGCTGGAAAAAACTGACTGGAATGAAAATATTAAAGTTCAGTCACTCAATAAATGGCAAGCTTTTGTAGCAAGACAAAATTAACTTGATCACAATTCCTCGATGGGTACGTTTTTCTCCCACGAGTAAAATCGAATTTCAGCTTTTTCAGATGCCTTTGAAAAAGCATACGCTGCAGCAATTTATGTGAGAGTCGAAATACAAAACGACATATTTTCTCATTTACCTCTCTAAGACAAAAGTAGCTCCAGTGAAGACAATATCTTTGCCCAGGCTAGAATTATGTGGCACAGTTTTGCTTGCAAAATTAGTCAACGCTGTGATCCCACAACTTAATCTCGAAAATTGTTATGAAATTTTCAAATGGACTGACTCGAAAATTGTGCTCTCTTGGTTACAAAAACCACCATGTTCATGGAAAATTTTTATTGCGAATAGAATTACAACTATTCTAGACAAAGTTGGCATCGAAAGCTGGTCTCATGTCGACACACACAACAATCCCGCCGACCTAGCAACCCGGGGGAATGCATCCCTCGGACTGAAAAAATAGTGAGCTTTGGTGGAATGGACCATCGTGGTTAAAACTTCAAAAAACTCAGTGGCCACAAGGTGCACTATCAGTACAACCGGATACAACATTGGAAATCAAACCTATTAAAGCTTTTTTCACTAGCTCGGCGGTGAATGAAAACATACTAGAACGTTTCTCTTCATTGCCCAAAGCATTGCGAGTCATTGCATATGTTTTCCGATTTTTTCATTAAGCTCGGCAACTCGAAAACTCTAATTTCATTTTTTCCTCAAAAAATATCTCTTCTGAAGAAGCCAAGTTTGTAAAAATGAAACTCATAAAAAATTCTCAACAACGGCATTTCCCAAAAGATTATCAAAATCTACTCAATAAAAAGGCAATTGAAACAAAAAGTCAGTTGCTTACGTTAACCTCCTTTCTAGACAAGGACGGCATTCTAAGAACAAATGGGTGCTTAGCATCTTCCCCAGCTCTTGACTACAACGAATGGCATCCTTTAATTTTTGCTTATAGCAGTCGTTTTGCTCGCCAGCTCCACACCAATTTTTCTCTTCACGGTGAAAATCAGCTACTTCTTTGACTAGTCCGCCGTGAGTTCTGGATACTTAAGTTAAGAAATCTAATGAAAACTTGTATTCATAATTGCAAAATTTGCGTAATTAGCATAAAACGGTATCATGATCAAATTATGGCAGCATTACTTCCCGAACGTGCAACCTTCTCACGCCCCTTTACAAATACTGGTGTTGACTTTGCAGGCCCCTTCGAAATAAAAAGCTTCACGGGCAGATACTGCAAAATCACTAAAGGCATGTCTCTTCGTATGTTTCGCAACGAAAGCTATACACCTTGAGCCTGTTAGTGATCTCTCATCGTGGGCCTTTTTAGCTGCTTTGCACGATTTGTTTCCCGTAGAGGTTGTCCAGACAATATTTACTTGGACAACGGTACGAATTTCGTTGGAGCTGCTGAAATCCTCAAGAAAGACTTCAAACGATTTATTCAAACAGCAAAAGACGACGCCGTAACGAAATATGGTTACCACAATCTCTCATGACATTTTATTCCAGCCTCAGCGCCACATGGGTGGCTTATGGGAAGCAGGCGTGAAATCTTTCAAACGACATTTTCGAAAAATTACCGGACAACTGAAATACACATTTGAGGAGTTTGCAACATTACTCTCTCGAATAGAAGCGTGCCTCAACTCTAGGCCTCTTAACGCTGCGTCTGAAAACGTTTCCGATCTTGCGGCTCTCACGCCTGATAGGAGCGCCATTATTATCCCATGCAGAGCCGGAAAATATATCTACCTCTGTTAGTATTTTGAACCGCTGGTAAAAAGTTCAAGCTATGGCTCAAGAATTCTGTCGTCGGTGGAAGGATGAATATTTGAAGGAACTGCTTAAGCGTACCCAGTGGAATGTCCCACAAATTGATCTAAAAACTGGAGACCTCGTAGTCGTGCGTCAAGAACCTCTGTGTCCCACAGAATGGTGATTAGGACGGATAACCTCAATTGGGAGAAATCACTCGGCCAATACATAAACTCGTATTGATTCCGCAGTAATTTGCATTTTCTCATGAAAATTTCATTCTCATAAACATTTTTCTCATTACAAATTTCATTCTCATAAACATTTTTCTCATTACAAATTTCACATCAAATCATTCTCAAACCTGAATTTTAAACCTCTCAATCTCTCAATTTTTCAATTCACCAATTTGGTTACTCATGTCATCAATTATCATTTTCATCATCATTTATCCCAAAAAACCTTTATATTATCTTCCTCATTTAGCATGTGTTCACGTCCAAGCAACAGATGGTACAATTGTAAATGTCCATTTTGCGGCGAAAACCATGGCCTACGCCATTGCCCCACATTTGGCAGGATGGGAGCCAGCGAACGACCAAGGGTCGTTCGCATCAATGATATGTGTAAAAACTGTTTGGCGCATTCACATAATACGCCGCAATGCATCAGCTTAGACAGGTGCCGTTATCGCCAGAAGAACCACCACAGTCTATTACACGACCATCACAACGCTATGAAACTCGATGAAACCACTAGGTGTCTGGTGGACCGATCAACGGTCAACTTAAATATGACTGCGCAGGTGATCGTTGCTGGCAGGAGGAGTGACTTCGTGCTACGCATTTTGGTGGATCTCAATCAAGACCGGTCTACCATCCTTCTAAATAAGGCAGAGGAGATGCGTGTCCCACTTTTTTACACCGCTACCAACCAGCAAACTCCAACTTGCCATTTGCGCCTAAGCTCATTTACAAACCCCCTAGTGGGAATTACTTCCTGTTTTTATGCGGTAAAAGGCTCCTTCGGGAAATCCCCCCCCCCCGTCATGCGGACAAAACACCGGTGGCAATTTTCCATCCAAACCTCGTCTTGGCTGATCGTTTTTTCTACAAGCCACTTGATATTGACATGATCATCGGTGCAGAAATCTAATCGCGCATCATCAAAAACTCCATTCGAGCCATTCCAGGGGTACCACTAGCCCAATCCACCATCTTTGGATGGGCCTTCATGGGAGTTTGTCCTCGCGCAGATTGAGCGCTCATAAAAATTTTTTGCTTTTTTTTATCTTTGAAATGCCCAGGTGGCACCTTAATAAAAACACAATTTTTAAAATGTAAAATTAAACATTTTTAAAATTTAAATTTGTAAAAAAAAAATAAATTTTGACATAAAAGAAAAATTTGTAAAAATTTAAATTCGAAAAAATTAATCAAAATTTGATTAAAAACTGAACTTTGTAAACTTAAAAATCTATTATTGTCCTCTTTGAAACAAAAACAAAAAAAGCTAAAACTCAAAACTAAAAAGATTTGGAAAACAAAATCATGAAAATTACAAAAAATTTCAAAAATTTAACGCTAAAACTAACATCTTATAAAAACATTGAATTCGTAAAAAAATCTAAGACAAAATTGAAATTGAAACTAAACTTTAATTTGAATAAGCTTTTTCTGCTCTTACATATGTACATGTATACAAACAAAAATACAAAAACAACCTTTATTATAGATATTAATATAATAACAATTTTTCTTTTTCTTCAATAAAATATGTACTACTTATTCTAAGCGCATATTAGATTTTTATTTCAAAAGGATCGCTAATTTTACGTTCCCCTATTGAACTACTTTCTCTGTTACAGATTCTGAAACATCTCTCTCACGCACCCGCGTCCGCCCGCTTGTCTCTGTTGCAGATACTGCAAGGCGGGCAGTATGTTTGCGCATAAATTTAAAGTGTTTATGCGTAAACTTAAAAAACGCGTAAACTCCCATACACGGCAACACTGTTTTATTCTACTCATCATTTTCTATCTCTGTACAATTCCAATGTACATTCTATTCCAATGCTCAAGACGCGAGATTCGAATATGTTGTCGTCCCTGTCTCTCCACCGCAAAGATCGCTGACCCTGACATCGAAAAATGTCATATGCCACGTCAGCGATTTTAACTTCACTCGTTACCAACATCTTAAACAGAACGTGAGGCAGAGAATTTTTATATTTTCTTATATTATTCTTAATTTATATACTTAAAATATAACTTAATGAATAAACTTAAAGTTACCTAAATATAAACTTACAATTAAAAAAAAAGTGTTTTTTGATTTGATCATTCTGCTGGTGAAAGCGGCAAGAAAATTTGTGCCTTTTTTGCTACACAGAAGCTGTTTAGCACAGCCATCAATAGCAGCAACATGCAACAGGATCAACAACAGCCTCACCATCATCAGCATCAACAACAACGCAACCGTAAACGAAAGGTGCTGGTTTTGGACCTCATATCGCAACAACAGCAGCAGCATCCCCATTCGTTCGAAAGGAAAACGCAGGTAACCCTTTGCCTTCCATATAATAAAATAAAAGAAGTTTGGTTCCCGATCAAACAATAAGAATCGAAAAAAAAAGAAAAATTTTAAAGTGGGGTGCGAAGCAAATAAACTCGGTGGGAATAGAAGAAAAAGATAAAAAAAAGACGTGACAAGTGGAAGAAAAAATTTAATTCGAAAACTATTATGGAAAAACCTTAACAAAATCAACATAGTGTACTGCAGTGTACGAAATGTATTCGGTATGTTACAAAATACAAAAATACATAATACAAAATAGAGAGCAAAAAATACAGTGAAAATTAAAAAAAAACATGAGAAGGAAAATACAATTTAAGAAATAAAATATTTTTAAAAATAAAAGGTTAATAACAAAATTGAACATCAATATAAATAAAGTAACTAAAATAAAACAAAACGTTACAACATGAGATTACAACAAATTAAAATTAAATATTACAAAAATAACAACAATAAAAACATAATTGATGACGCATTCAACGAAAACAACAGCAACTATAACCCAGTAGCTACGTCATCAACGACAGCAGACACCGGAGCCGTCGACAGCCATACCAGATAAGTTAAGTTATTTTAGTCATATATTTTCTATAAATAAATATAAAAATAAACGCTATTATTAAATTTTGTGGTGTTCCTAAAACATAAATAAGTGGAAGCATTTATTATTTAGTATTGTTCATAAAATAAAAAATATGATTATATTTCTCTCTTTCTTTAGTTCTATTTAACTCAAACCATTTTTATGCATGGAATTGAATTTAAAATGAACTAAATATACTTAAGTGATTTTTATTATACAGAAAATTAAAATTACAAGTTAAACTTTTCCCTTAAAAATTTAAAGTGTAAAATTTTTTTAAATGCATTTAAGTATGGTTTTAGTTAGGTAATAAAATACTTATTCATCGACATATTTCTTTAATTATTTAATCATTTTAAATAAAATACATTTAAATCTGTTAGGAATAAGAGAAAAAAGAAAATTCGAAATTTTGACGTTTGAATTGAAATGAAAATTAAAACGGAAAATTATATTTATCGGGAGGATGCTGGGGTGGAATTTTAACAGCGATGTGCAGTAACGAAAGACAACGTAAAAGTAAGTAATGGGGACCAGTGGGGTTTTGCTCCCCATTTAAGATATTTTTCCCCGGATTTTGTGTATTATAATTTTTCTATGCGTGCGCACAAATGCTGTGTAGGAAAACCCTCGCCGGGAAAATTATGCGAGATCGTCCTTAGTTTGTTTAATAGGCAGCGCGTAACATAGATGGCGCCCAACGAAAGTCAAGAAACAAAGTTTCAACTTTGTGTTTTGATTTTTGATTTTTTTTTAAGTTTTTCTTTCGAAATTTTTAATTGTTTTTGAAATTTGAAACGCAGGGGCATTCCTTGAAAAAGGGATGACGGGGTTAGCGATCCCGCGTATCCCAGCGAATCCAGGAAGGATAAGGCTTCCTGGTCAGCGTCTGTACCCACAGTGGGCGGCTGAAACTTCACACCGACCCTTATGTCGGCTCTCGTTTCCGGGCGGGCGGAGTTTCGCACCAGTCCCAGCTACTGGGAGGTTTTTAAAACCGGAGCTGCGTGCGGTGCGAGGCTCTGCTCGTGCTGGAGAAGAATCAGGTCCGGCATGAGTGGCCCGACACAACGGTCGGTGAACCATTTTTTTTAAAAATGAAAAAAATCTTTTTCGGTATTTTTTTTCAGATCATTTTTTTTTGCGTTCTTTGTTCGGCGTCGTTATTTTTCTTTTACTTCGGCACCTTCCCAGTTTTTTTTCCACATTAAAGTCTATAAAAATTAAAAAAAAAAATTTTTTTTAATCTAACGTTGTATATGTGTATAAGAAATTCTTTTTTCACATTTACATAATTTGATTTCTTAATCTCTTTCTTATTTTAGCATTTCTAGTTATAGATCATTAATCAGTATACATACATTTACCCTTTAGACTTAAAAGATTTTCTTTAGATTTTAGTTTAACAAAACTAAAATAGAAATTGTTTTGCCCTTTAAGTTTCAGCAATAAGTTTTTTTTGAAGTTTAAAAATTTACATACCATTTTTACTAAATTTTACATTTCGTTTTGGAAACCAATATGTATCAGCTTAGAAATCGCAGGAATTCACAAAGTGAATCCATAAATAACACCAGTAGGACTTCGCAAGGAAGAGGTAGGAATCCTTCAAATAATATAAACACCTCGCTGCCTCGAGGCCCTTCAGTGGTTCATTCGCCACCAATTCAAAGTTTTCCCCAGTCTCAGACTGATACTGTTTCTCGGCATTCTATGAATAACAATCCCTCAACAAGCGCAGGACTTTCGTCAAATTCAGCTATT
This sequence comes from Meiosimyza platycephala, assembly GCA_963662105.1. Lineage (NCBI taxonomy): Eukaryota > Metazoa > Arthropoda > Insecta > Diptera > Lauxaniidae > Meiosimyza > Meiosimyza platycephala. The sequence continues at coordinate 60,236,815 of OY759210.1, read as the reverse complement.
CATAGCGAAAGTTTAATTGAACATGAGTCAATACTAAACTCTGTTGAAATGTTAGGCGAACCAGGAGGATTCATTACGAATCATAATCAGCTGACTTCAAATACAAATATGGCTATTGAGTCTAACCACATTCAGACTGATCCTTTAAACACCCAAGAGGCATCCTCAAGCGTAGCCTCAATAGATTCACTCATTAGGTTATTGAGAGATAGCATTAGGGAAACCCAAGATGAGCTTCGTTCTGAAATGAGAAACTTACGGGATACAATTGCCAACCAATATGATCATCCGCAGACTAACGATAACGCCATTCCTGCTCCATCACAGATTTTAGGAAATCAAAATTCTTTCGGCAGTTTGCAGCCTTCCAGTTTAGCTATGAGTAATAGCAATATACCCATTAAGGATTGGAGGGTTAATTTTAATGGAATCGGAAATGTCGAAGATTTTCTGTTTAAAATAAATAACCTGAGTCTTAGATATGGATGCACCAATGAACAAATAATGGCAAATTTTCATATTTTCCTGAGCGGAAAAGCTGATGAACGGTATTGGCTGTTCCTAAAACAGAATCCTCTTGCAAACTACCCGTTATTATGCTACTCTATTAAAAAAGAGTTTGGTACACTAGAAAGTGACCATGAAATCATGATGCGTATTTCTCTTCTGTCTCTTCTCTTCTGCCAAAGAAAGCTATGATGATTTTCATACAATTATTACTGATGTTTAGTTTTACTTATTCAATTATAATCTCACATACATATTTTACACATATGCAGCCCCTTAAGCATATCAAAATGCTTAGTATTGACAAAATGCAAAACTAAACACTGTTATTGTGGGTTTATGTGCCTGCAATAACAATCAAACAACCTAAATAGTACTGGTTCAAGTGCCAGGACTATTTTAGCGTTATAGGCAGGTAAACTAACCTTTGCCGCAAAACATTGGTGACCCCGACGTGATCCCAGCATAAGGTAGACACAGCAGCTACCTGATCATTCAACAGTCAGCATAAGGTGGACACAGCAGCTACCTGATCATTCAACAGTCAGCATAAGGTGGACACAGCAGCCACCTGATCATTCAACAGTCAGCATAAGGTGGACAAAGCAGCCATCTGATCATTCAACAATCAAAAGGTGGCCACAGCAGCCATCTACTCATTCAGTAAATATCAACCAGTAAATAACTCTTTTTCATATACTCATGATGGTGTTCAACGGCTTGGCAAAGATCCAACAATCCCTTGGAGAAGAAATCCAAAGCGTGGTGAGGAACTTTAAAAAGGATTCCTCAGAACGGAAAGAGACATCAGACTACTTTCAAGAGCGTTTACGGCGAATAAGCCAAGCATGGGAAAGTTTGAGGAAACAGATACAAAAATCCGCATATTGAACGACCTCCCATTGGAACACGACTACTTTTCAAAGGACTATTACACCCAAATAGCCGAAGTAGTCGAAACTTACACAAAAATCTTCGAGGAAGCAGCTGCAAAAATAGACGCAACTAACTCAGTGAAATCGGTGATTGCACAAAGATCTGCAGTTAGTCAGCATACAACTACAGCATGCAGTCAGTTATATACGCAGAACATCCAAGGTCCAGATAACACACGTACAGATGATGCTGGCCAGCAGCAAAGGGGGCTTATTCGAAAATTTGAAGCCCAACTGTCAACATTAAAAAGACACCTGGCCAACGCTGAATCTACACAAACAAACCATTCCGTTATCTCCAGTGAGTTGAAATTAAACACGATCAAACAGATTTGGGGAAAAATAGAACAAATCAACGATGAAATCTGGCAGCAAATGGAAGACCCATCATCCAAAGGATACGACCTGTCCACGTTCATCCAATTGGAAGAGGAGGTGGTACAAAAGATAATCGTTCTAACTGAAGATCTGGAAAACTACCAAGGGAGCAATCCAGATACAATGCAAGTCAGCACAGCAAGCCTGCAGGGAGCTCTACCATTACCAAAGGTTGTTCTCCCAAAATTTGATGGTGATTACATGAAGTGGCGTCAATTTTTTGATTTATTTCTTCAAATGATTCACAACCAAGCGCTACCAAATGTGCAGAAGATGTGGTATTTGAAGTCAAACGTCACTGGAGAAGCAGAAAAGCTAATTCGACATCTCTCATTGAGTGAGGCGAATTATACAACAGCCTGGACGTTACTTCAAGATCGGTACAACAACCAAAGAGTCCTAACAAACACTCTTGTATCGAAATTATTGGAGCAGCCAACCTTATCAGCAGCGTCATCCAAAACAATCAAGGAGCTGCATGATACAACACAAGAATGCTTGCTTGAATGCATTGGAAAATCTGGGAGTAGCGACGAACTCATGGGATCCGCTACTACTTCCAATTTTAATAAAGAAGTTGGATCGCGGAACTCATATTTTATATGAGCAAACTATTGCAAATCATAAAGAAATTCCAAAATTAAACGAATTTCTTACTTTTTTGGAAGCCCAGTTCCAAATGATGGAGGCTATTGGGGCCAAACAAAGACCTATGAGAGTGCTAACAACAACAGTACATCAAAAATGTAAATTCTGTCATGAAAAAGAACACTTTTTGTTTACATGTGCCAAATTTTTGAAGGCTTCAGTTAAAGACAGGATGAATCATGTGATCAAAAATCGACTCTGTACAAATTGTCTCAGAAGCGGGCTTAGCACCTCTAATTGTCATAGCAGATCTTGCACCAGATGTCAGAAAAAACACAATACATTGTTACATCAGGAAAAAGACGGTCTACACATAGCTACAACATCTTCTAATGAACATAATTCAAACTCTCCTGTTAGCCTTACAAGCTACAACAACACCCAAAAAAAAGGCTACGTGCTACTTAGCACAGCTTTAATTAAGGTAAATACAGCCAATGGAAAAGTGATAACCTGCAGAGTGCTGTTGGACTCTGGAACCCAAATCAACATTATAACTAGCAGGCTTGCAAAACGCCTTGGTATCTCAGGTCAGATAACCTCAATGTCCATAGAAGGAATTGGAAGAAAAAAACAAGTTTCAACCCAGCGGGCCTACATTAATATTCAGTCCCGTATAAATGGATACCAAAAACCATTGGAAGCATACGTTCTGCCACAAATTACTACATTGCAGCCTTCGCAATCGTTAGATACATCATCATGGTCAATTTCAAAATATATTGAACTAGCAGACCCTTACTTCAACCAAGCGGCGAATATTGACATCCTTTTGGGAGCAGAATTCTATCATCAATTGCTGACCATTGGACAAATCAAACTATCAAGTGATCTACCTATACTTCAAAATACCGTTTTTGGATGGATTTTTTCAGGAAAAGTAGGCGACTCCTACTTTTATAACAGGAACGAGTGTGCCGCAACATGTGGCATATGTACAAAAATTGAGGAAGATCTAGATGAAATGATTCAACGATTGTGGCAGATGGATGATCCGGAACCCAAAAATTCCAAGTTAACTATGGCAGAAGAATTATGCGAGACACATTTTCAAAACAACACTCAAAGGGACTCATTGGGACGCTTCATGGTAAGGCTGCCATTCCAACAAGATCCTGAGAACCTGAAACATTCAGAAACAATAGCAATGACCAGATTCTTTTCCCTTGAGAAAAGACTATCTAAGGATCAAAACCTCAGAGAACAGTACGTCAAATTTATGAACGAGTATGAAGAATTGGGACAAATGGAGCAGATAACCACTAAAAACAAATCAGCACCACATTATGTTATCCCACATCACTGTGTACTGAAACCAGATAGCAGCAGTACAAAACTTAGAGTTGTGTTTGAATCCTCATGTAAAACTAGTTCTGGCATATCACTGAATGACATTTTATTTACTGGGCCAACAGTGCAGAGTGAACTGTTTTCGATCCTTCTGCGTTTCCGATTACCAAGATTTGTTTTTTGCACCGATATTCAAAAAATGTATCGACAAATTTCAGTGCACCCAGCGGATAGGAAATTTCAAACTATTTTTTGGAGGAATCATCCTGGTGAGCCTGTCCGCCATTATCAGTTAAGCACAGTGACATATGGTACCAGATCCGCCCCGTACTTAGCAACAAGATGCCTGCAACAGCTTGCAGAAGAAAATACAGAAAAATTTGAACTGGGAGCACAAGTCTTAAAAAATAGTTTTTACGTAGATGACTGTCTCAGTGGATCCAATAAACTATCAACGGTATTGGAGATGCAGAGTCAACTGAAACGCATATTAGAACCTGTTGGCTTTAAAATTCGCAGGTGGTGTGCAAACCACCCAAAACTATTACAAGATATTGATAAGGATGATCAGGAAATTGATTTAGATTTTGACAATGATGATAATACCTCCATAAAAACACTTGGGTTAGTCTGGCAACCAAAACAGGATAAATTTTGCATCAGATCTACGCCTCATGCAACAAACAAAATCACGAAACGCACAATCACGTCAGAAGTTGCAAAAATATTTGATCCACTAGGGATACTTGGCCCACTTATAGTAACAGCCAAGATCATCATACAAGACTTATGGCAATTACAACTTTTCTGGGACCAGGCAATACCAATCGAATTACATTCCAAATGGATGACCTTCCGAGACGATTTAAAGGCACTGAACAATTTAAGCTTTGAAAGACACGTTTTTGGACAACATGTAGCATCATCTGTTCAACTTCATGCCTTTTGCGATGCATCAGAAATGGCCTACGTGCGTGCAACGTTAAAAGATGGTCGCACAGTCCTAAGACTACTATGTTCAAAATCCCGGGGGCACCTCTGAAAAAATAAACAATTGCACGCCTGGAGCTATGTGCAGCAGTCCTCAGCACAACGTTAATGAAAAGGGTGAAGAACGATCTTAATCATAAGAGACAGATACACTTTTGGACGGATTCGGAAATTGTACTCTATTGAATAAACTCAAAATCATCTGCACTTCAAACGTTTGTTGCAAACAGGATCAGCCAGATCCAAGAATTGACAGTAGTAGATCAGTGGCGCCACGTTTCATCAAGGGACAACCCAGCAGAAGCACTGTCACGAGGATTAATGCCATCGAAATTGCCAGCCAGTCATTTGTGGTTCTTTGGTCCTTTGTTTTTGCATGGAAATGAAAATAAATGGCCAGTTAAATTCACCAAGTTAACTTATAAACCACAGTGTCCAGAAATGAAGTAAAAATCTTCCATCGTAACTGAAACAATGAATAAAGATGAACAAACAACATCCAATGTAACATCAGTGGCACTGGATTCACAAAGGGATTGGGTTTACAAAATCAATCATGGAAACTCATTCAACACACTTCAACGAGCAGTAGGTTACACTCTTCGATTTATACGACGCATGAAAGGTATAACATGCAATGAGTTGACGCTAAGCACACAGGAACTAAATGACGCTCTTGTTACAATCATCAAGGTCATTCAAAAAAATGATTTCAGCGATGAGCTCAAAGAATTAAAGAAAGAAGAACGGTAAAGGCCCAAAGCCCGTTAGCAGCCTTTTCTCCGTTCCTAGACAAGCAAGGTGTCATTCGTGTTGGAGGAAGACTGGAAGCCTCATCATTAAATTATGACGCCAAGCATCAAATTTTAGTTCCATACAATGAAACATTGACGAAGCTTCTAATGGAAAAGGTACACAAGGAAAATATGCATTGTGGAGCTCAAGCGCTCATGTCGTTCACAAGACAGAAATTCTGGCCAATCAAAGCAAAAATTATGGCTAGGGCAATCATCCAACGGTGCGTTAAATGTAGCAACGCGAAACCAAAGATGTACTCCCAAATAATGGGAAACTTACCTGCTGACAGAATAACACCTAATCGACCATTCATTATTACCGGTGTTGACTACTTTGGAGCAGTCTGGATACATTACGAAATTCGAGGAAAACGTCCTCAAAAGGCTTATGTAGCAGTATTCTGTTGCTTCACCACAAAGGCTGTCCACTTGGAGCTCGTTAGCGACCTCACAACAGATGCCTTCATAGGAGCTTTAAAAAGATTTATTGGCCGAAGAGGTCATTGCCAAACTATATACTGCCACAATGCAACAAACTTCATTGGTGCCAGTAACCAATTACAGGAATTAAAAAATATTCTTCAATCCCAAAGAGCTAACCAAAAGATAACCACAGAATGCAACAATAGAGGCATTACTTTTAAATTCATACCTCCAAGTTCCCCTCACTTTGGAGGCCTATGGGAAGCAGCTGTTAAATCTGCAAAAGGTTTACTCATAAAAATCTTGACATCGGCATCCCTTACGTATGAGGAACTTGAAACAACGTTGGTTGAAGCAGAAGCCATTTTGAACTCACGACCTCTAACTCCCATGTCAAATGATCCTAATGACATGACGCTCTTACACCAGGTAATTTTTTGATTGGAGAACCAATTAATTCATCAATTGATCCAGTTTCCACACCCACTAGTAACTCATTGCTAACAAGATGTAAACTGGTGACACATATTAAAGAAGAGTTCTGGAAACGATGGTCCCTGGAATATTTGAATGAACTTCAGTATCGTCACAAGTGGAAAGAACAAAGTTCAAATGCAAAGCTTGGTCAAATGGTTATCATAAGAGATGACAATTCTCCCTCATTGCGGTGGCCTTTAGGAAGAATTGAAAAGATTTATCATGGTCAGGATGGAGCTGTACGCGTAGCAGATGTTCGCACAGCGTCGGGGGTTCTTAAAAGACCTATACATAAGTTGTCACCATTACCAATTGAACCAACTGAGGAATTTACACAGGTTAATTCTGAAGAGGTAGATGAGTTACAAAAAAAACGCGCACGAAAGGCATCAGTTGCCAGCAGCAAGACCGAATTGATCACTCTTATGATTACACTTCTAATGTTACCATTAGCGTTAGCACAAAACGTTAAAATACAGAAGTTTAACTCAGATATTGGTATACATTTTGAAGAGAATGGAAGACTCAAACTTGCTACAAGCCAATGGAACCTCATTGTCTACTATGATTTAGAACCATTAAAAACTGACATCATCGCACTGAAAAATGGTATTTCAATCCTTCATAATATATGTGGCAGAATAAATCGACAATGTAGTTGTAATACCACTTTATCTCATTTTCAACATATGGCTGATGTGCTTCAATTAGACAATTCCTTTTTGCCGACAGGTCGTGTAAAAAGAGGTGCCATAAATTTTGTAGGAAATGTGGCAAATTCACTTTTTGGAGTACTGGATTCCAATTACGCAGAAAAAATGTCACATACTATAGAGGAAGTAAAAGACAATGAAGATTATCTATTGAGATTGTTAAGAAACAAAACATCAATCATAGACTCCACTCTTAACTTAATAAAGGTAGACCGAAACACTACTAAGTTGACATTCGAGCAAGTGGAAGGTCAATTAAATCTCCTCACAAAGGCAATAGAAAACATAGAAACGTCTGAATACCAATTCCTTCTATTCCAAACTTTGACATCCTTATCAGATCAACTGACACTTATTATTATCAACATACAGCGGGTGCAAACTGCACTCCTTGACGTATTGACCGACACACATCATGGAAAAATAAGTCCAGCTTTACTATCTGTAAATCAACTGCGCAAGGAGCTAAGAAACATCAAGGCCCACATGCCAGCCAACTTGGATATACCAGTCGAAGATGAGGATGCCATACAGTTATATAAAATCATGACAGTCAAGGGAACAGTAACGAATGACAATGCAGTATTTCAGATTTCACTTCCACTGACTATCCAAGAATAATTTGATATACTAAAAATGACACCTATTCCAACCATAATTAACAATACACTAATAACTCTTGCATCTTTCGCGGAAACAATTGCCATTGACAAACATATGGATCAGTACATACCATTAAGTCAAGCTGATATTAAATCCTGTATTATCATTCAACAGGATCAAGTTGTATGCACCACTCGTCCAAGGTACCACAAAGAATCTCAAGTTTGTTCCTGGGCTTCTCCAAAATGAAACACATGCCACCTGCAATTTAGAAAAGATTGAACAAAACTCAACATGGATTCAAACGGAACATCAAAACCAATGGATATTTGCGTTAAAATTTCCTACTCGGTTGACGATCGTATGTGACCAGAACTCACAACAGGTATCTTTGGCAGGTTCGGGGATTCTCACAATTGCACCCCAGTGTGTTGCCAAAAACAGCATTTTGACACTGGATGGATTCCATCTCATATCCAGCGCAATACGCACTTCCTACACTGATTTCGGAAGTGTTCAAAGGTTATCCAACCCAGAGCAAGTAAGAGCCGTATTAAGAAATGACACTAGTATCCTTTATGATGACCAAATAAAAAATCTTACTGAATTGCATATGCTATTAACAACGGAAAATTTTATACTGCCTCATAAACTACAACATCAAAATACTTGGAACACCGCATTTGCCAGCACAGCATTAATTTTAGCAGTCATAATAATATTATTCATCGCTATAAAGCACATAGTAAGACGATTCACATCAACAACAACAAAGCTTACACCTCAGCCACGTTCGACTGTGCAGCAAAAACCCGACTTCGCTATCAATTGGACGACAACAGTTGAATTATATTCAACGGGGGGAGGATGTTTAGTTTTACTTATTCAATTATAATCTCACATACGTATTTTACACCTATGCAGCCCCTTAAGCATATCAAAATGCTTAGTATTGACAAAATGCAAAACATTGCAATTTATTTGAAGTCAATGTTCGCTTTTGCTTTATTGACAAAATGCAAACATTGCAAATTCTTTAAAGTCAATGCTCGCTTTTGTTTTGTTTATGGTGGCTGCATTTTAAGTAGGTCACAATTTTTAAATTAATTAAATTATGATGAGGTACACAATTTGTAATTATCGATTAAGTATATAATAGACATAAATTAAATAAAATTTTGCCATTACATAGCAACACAAAAGAAAGCAACACCTATTATATTTCATATTAAAGGTTTTCTTTGTCATTTTTCTGATATTTAGTGGCCAACACAGCAAGACACTCCCGACCACTGGTAAGGTGCCTTGCTTTCATTTAAACAGTGTTATTGTGGGTTTATGTGCCTGCAATAACAATCAAACAACCTAAATAGTACTGGTTCAAGTGCCAGGACTATTTTAGCGTTATAGGCAGGTAAACTAACCTTTGCCGCAAAACAGGCATGAGTGTGCGCATCAGCAATCCAATGGCTGAAGGGATATTGATAGATCTTATCAAGCAAAATGTTATTCCTGATTTAAAACTAATGCTATTTAACTCTAGCCCAAAGTCGCTATTTGAATTAAGGGACATTGCCCGAAAAGGAGAAAAAGTGTTGCGTGATAGTAAGTACCAAGCACCTGTTTTTAGGCAGAAACGCCAGATTTCTGAATTAGATTGTGGAACAAATTCAGTCAATTTACCTGACACTGATGGTGAAATTGAAGAAGACCCACAAATTGAAGCTTTACTAGTTAATCGTCGCCCCATTCAGGCCGATTATTCAAAAATTAAATGTTGGAATTGCCTGAACTTCGGTCACTTCTACATTTATTGTCCGGAAGAGACTAGGCGTCTTTTCTGCTTTAAGTGCGGTCAAAGTGGTGTAACCACTACTAAGTGTACTAGTCCACACTTGGGAAACCAGCAAAGGAGCGGGCAGACGACCGGGGACTCCCGTATCCCATATCCAACCCCGAGCTTATAAATAATCCTGCGTGCAGTTCTTCACCGGAGAACGAAACGTCATTAGGAAATCCAATTAATGAAATAAAAACTTCTAATTTGTCAAATTACCATAATTTATCCACTGTTTCTCATTTTGCACCAAAAAGCATTGCCTATTGTAGACGTCGTTTTCGGAAAAGAAAATTTTACCGCAAATTAGTTGAATCTTCTCCCTAGCTGCAACTGCAGATAGTAGACCATAGGCTCAAGTAAAAGTAGTAAATGAATTACTATATGGCCTTTTGGACACTGGTGCCAATGTGTCAGTTCTAGGAAAAAAATGCCTAAGTTTTCTTGAACGAAATCAACTTAAAATAAAAAAGTTTTTCTCATTTATTTCCACTGCTGACGGTTCTAAAAATAAAATTTTGGGCCATTGTTCTATACCTGTCACTACAAGGGAGTAACCAAAAATGTGGATTTTTATATAGTGCCTTCATTGTCGCATTGATTTTTGGCGCTTTTTTTCAATAGCTCCTGATCTAATTCCACATGTTGACAGTATACAACTCGAAAGTGATGAAATTACCTGAACACAAACTTTTACTTGATGCGGTTGTTGGAAAATTTCTATCATTTGAAAAAAGCGGTCTTGGATGCACTAATTTGTTGGAGCATAATATAGACACAGGGGATTATGTACTTATAAAATCTAGGCATTATCCACTTTCGCCTCCAAGACTGGCAGAAATGTATCAAGAACTTGATCGTCTGTTAGAACTGAACGTTATTGAAGAATCCAACTCTCCATGGTGTAGTCCGATTGCGAGTATACGCAAACCCGGAAAAATTCGTTTATGCCTTGATTCAAGGAAGTTGAATTTGTTGACAAAAAAGGGAATCATATCCTTTACCACATATTGGTGGCTTACTAAGCAGATTGAAAGATACAACTTTCATTAGTAGTATTGATTTGAAAGATGTATTTTTTCAAATAAAATTAACAGACAGCTCAAAAGAAAAGACAGCCTTTGCCGTACCTGGTAGACCACTCTACCAATATAGAGTCATGCCCTTTGGGCTTTGCAATGGTCCACAAGCCATGAGTAGGTTGATGGACAAAGTAATCCCCTCACGGCTTTGAGAAAATGTCTTTATATATTTAGACGATCTTTTGGTCTGTAGTCCTAGTTTTGAATGTCATTTAAATCTGTTGAGTCAAGTGGCCAAATGTTTGCGAGAAGCACATCTTACTATTAATGTCTCAAAAAGCCATTTTTGTCAAAAAGAAATTAAATACCTTGGGTATCGAATTGGCATGGGTTGTTTAAAGGTAGACCCTGACAAGATCACAGCCATTACAAACTTCCCAGCTCCAAAGTCTCCTAGACAAGTAAGGCGATTTATAGGGATGGCAAATTGGTACCGTGGTTTCATTACCAACTTCTCGGATCTGGCAAGCCCTCTTACAGATTGCAAAAATTAAAACTCGCTTTGTCCACTGCGTCAGTTTTGGCTCAGCCGGATTTTTCTAAAGAGTTCATCATCCAATGTGATGCTTCAAGAGTTGGAGTAGGGGGAGTTTTATACCAATTTGATGACGCTGGTAAGGAACAGCCCATAGCGTTCGTTTCGCAAAAGTTGAATAAAGCTCAACGGAATTATACGGTGACGGAAATCGAATGCTTAGCAGCAATTGTTTCGGTTCGTCGATTTAGACCCTATATTGAAGGATTACCCTTTCGTATCAATACGGATCATTCAAGCCTTAAATGGTTGATGACCCAGAAAGGATTAACCAATCGATTGGCTAGATGGAGTTTAGAACTTCAAAGATATGGTTTTAAAATGGAACATAGAAAAGGCTCACTTAATATAGTCCCTGATACTCTTTCGTGCTTTGCTGTTGACGAGCTTGAGGAAAGTACTGACTTTTCTGAAATAGATCCGAATTCTATCGAATTTGATAGTGCCGAATACTTAGAGCTGCGAAATACCGTTAAAGACAATACTGATCGTTTACCAGATCTTCGTCTGGTCGATAAGTATGTGTATAAAAAAATTATATTTCGCCAAGGTATCGAAAACACGGAAGATGGTTTGAGGAAGTTGTGGCCTCAATCCCTAACACTTGAAGCTATCAAAGCAGCTCATGATTCTGGTTGTCATGGTGGGTTCGTCAAGACTTTGTTTAGACTCCGCCTAAAATATTTTTGGCCTTCAATGGCTCGTGACATAAAGAATTATATAAGTTAGTGTGATGAGTGCAAAATCATTAAGCCATCAAATCTAAGTTCTAAACCTCCTATGGGGGAACAATTTATTATAATCCGTCCTTTTCAGAGGCTATACATCGATTTTCTTGGTCCATATCCACGAGCTTCACCGAGGTCCCGTAATGTACATCTTTTGATAGTCTTAGATCACTTTACCAAATTTATATTTCTTCAACCAAATTTATATTTCTTCAACCAAGTAGCTTACTTCTATTACCGTCTAGAATTTCTGCAAAACCATATTTTCAACACTTTTGGGGTCCCGCAGTACCTTCACAGTGACAACGCTAAAAACTTTGTATCGAAGGAAATGCAAGAATTTTTATTTTCTCATGGTGTTCAGCATATTAAAACTGGTCTGTACTCGCCACAGGCGAACGCTTCCGAAAGAGTTAATCGCGAAATTGTCTCAAAACTTACATTTTATTTGAAAGATAAAGACCATTCGAGTTGGGATAAGTGCATCCCGAAAATACTTTCAATTCTTCGTAGTTCGTTCTTCATCTTACCCTTTGTTAGATAAATTAAAACTTCTTCAAGAGGATGTTCCTGTCAACCATGTTAATAAATGCAACAAAATCCGGTCTAAAATTCAAAATAACCTAAGGATTGCGCACGAAAAGGCCGCAAAGGTAGACAATACACGGTCTAGACTAGTAAATTATAAAATTGGTCAAGAAGCGTTCTACAAATGCCACCATTTAAGCAATTTTAAAAATGGAATAAACGCTAAATTTATGCCAAAGTTTGCTAAGTGCCGCATCAGAAATAAAGTAGGAAATTCACTATATGAAATAGAGGATTTTCAGGGAAAATACATAGGTAAATGGCATGCTAATCACCTTCGTCCGTAAGCACTGCAGTTCCAATGCAAAACTTTAGCATATTTTTCTTTGCCCGGCTGTCGTGGGTCGAGCCACACGGCTTATCTAAATGTTCGGTTTTACTTATCTGTATTATGACAAACAAGTGAAAAGAGAATTTGTCTTTTTTGTAATTTAAATCCATTTCCTGTTTGTTCTGTCGACTAAAAGCCTTATAACAAAGCATGTTTGTGACGGATTGTCATTTGAAAACTTAAGAATGACGTCAAGAAGTTGTCAACGCGATTGTGACTTGTGACCTAACTGAAGTTGAACTGTCAACTTTATTTTCAGCCAGCCATCGGCTGTAGAATAAACTTCAGTTTTGTGATATGAAAATGTTTTAAATCAGCCGATAAAATCGCCCAATTACAAACTGACACTTCTTTCTAACTTTTGGCCAATGGGAACACACATTACGGCTTCCCTATTAACTCCTTAATCTCCTGTTAAAGAAAAAAAGTTTTCAAAAAAGTTTGATTTTAATCTCAATATATATTGTGCGCGCGTCAGTCAGTGAATAATTTTAAAGCGGATGATCGAGCCAAGTCGGCGAATATTTTTTAACACGGACGGTCAGGCGGCCAATAAATTTTTGAAGCGCGTGGTCGCGAGCTAAAAAAAATCGAACAATACTAAAATGGTTTATGCACAAAGTAAACGAAATTAAAATACATCGAAACAGAAACAAGAAAAATTGAAAATGCATTTAATATGAATTTAGTTGAAATGTACAAAAAAGAGTAGTGATTTAAAAATGCATTTTAAAAATAAGAATTGAAAATAAAAGAAAAATTTTAAAGTGGGGTGCGAAGCAAATAAACTCGGTGGGAATAGAAGAAAAAGATCAAAAAAAAAGACGTGAAAAGTGGAAGAAAAAATTTAATTCGAAAACTATTATGGAAAAACCTTAACAAAATCAACATAGTGTACTGCAGTGTACGAAATGTATTCGGAATGTTACAAAATACAACAATACATAATACAAAATAGAGAGCAAAAAATACAGTGAAAATTAAAAGAAAAACATGAGAAGGAAAATACAATTTAAGAAATAAAATATTTTTAAAAATAAAAGGTTAATAACAAAATTGAACATCAATATAAATAAAGTAACAAAATAAAACAAAACGTTACAACATGAGATTACAACAAATTAAAATTAAATATTACAAAAATAACAACAATAAAAACATAATTGATGACGCATTCAACGAAAACAACAGCAACTATAACCCAGTAGCTACGTCATCAACGACAGCAGACACCGGAGCCGTCGACAGCCATACCAGATAAGTTAAGTTATTTTAGTCATATATTTTCTATAAATAAATATAAAAATAAACGCTATTATTAAATTTTGTGGTGTTCCTAAAACATAAATAAGTGGAAGCATTTATTATTTAGTATTGTTCATAAAATAAAAAATATGATTATATTTCTCTCTTTCTTTAGTTCTATTTAACTCAAACCATTTTTATGCATGGAATTGAATTTAAAATGAACTAAATATACTTAAGTGATTTTTATTATACAGAAAATTAAAATTACAAGTTAAACTTTTCCCTTAAAAATTTAAAGTGTAAAATTTTTTTAAATGCATTTAAGTATGGTTTTAGTTAGGTAATAAAATACTTATTCATCGACATATTTCTTTAATTATTTAATCATTTTAAGTAAAATACATTTAAATCTGTTAGGAATAAGAGAAAAAAGAAAATTCGAAATTTTGACGTTTGAATTGAAATGAAAATTGAAACGGAAAAATATATCTTTTATCGGGAGGATGCTGGGGTGGAATTTTAACAGCGATGTGCAGTAACGAAAGACAACATAAAAGTAAGTAATGGGGACCAGTGGGGTTTTGCTCCCCATTTAGGATATTTTTCCCCGGATTTTGTGTATTATAATTTTTCTATGCGTGCGCACAAATGCTGTGTAGGAAAACCCTCGCCGGGAAAATTATGCGAGATCGTCCTTAGTTTGTTTAATAGGCAGCGCGTAACATAGATAGCGCCCAACGAAAGTCAAGAAACAAAGTTTCAACTTTGTGTTTTGATTTTTGATTTTTTTTTTAGTTTTTCTTTCGAAATTTTTAATTGTTTTTGAAATTTGAAACGCAGGAGCATTCCTTGAAAAAGGGATGACGGGGTTAGCGATCCCGCGTATCCCAGCGAATCCAGGAAGGATAAGGCTTCCTGGTCAGCGTCTGTACCCACAGTGGGCGGCTGAAACTTCACACCGACCCTTATGTCGGCTCTCGTTTCCGGGCGGGCGGAGTTTCGCACCAGTCCCAGCTACTGGGAGGTTTTTAAAACCGGAGCTGCGTGCGGTGCGAGGCTCTGCTCGTGCTGGAGAAGAATCAGGTCCGGCATGAGTGGCCCGACACAACGGTCGGTGAACCATTTTTTTTAAAAATGAAAAAAATAATTTTCGGGATTTTTTTTCAGATCATTTTTTTTGCGTTCTTTGTTCGGCGTCGTTATTTTTCTTTTACTTCGGCACCTTCCCAGTTTTTTTTCCACATTAAAGTCTATAAAAATTAAAAAAAAAATTTTTTTGAATCTAACGTTGTATATGTATATAAGAAATTCTTTTTTCACATTTACATAATTTGATTTCTTAATCTCTTTCTTATTTTAGCATTTCTAGTTATAGATCATTAATCAGTATACATACATTTACCCTTTAGACTTAAAAGATTTTCTTTAGATTTTAGTTTAACAAAACTAAAATAGAAATTGTTTTGCCCTTTAAGTTTCAGCAATAAGTTTTTTTTGAAGTTTAAAAATTTACATACCATTTTTACTAAATTTTACATTTCGTTTTGGAAACCAATATGTATCAGCTTAGAAATCGCAGGAATTCACAAAGTGAATCCATAAATAACACCAGTAGGACTTCGCAAGGAAGAGGTAGGAATCCTTCAAATAATATAAACACCTCGCTGCCTCGAGGCCCTTCAGTGGTTCATTCGCCACCAATTCAAAGTTTTCCCCAGTCTCAGACTGATACTGTTTCTCGGCATTCTATGAATAACAATCCCTCAACAAGCGCAGGATTTTCGTCAAATTCAGCTATTCATAGCGAAAGTTTAATTGAACATGAGTCAATACTAAACTCTGTTGAAATGTTAGGCGAACCAGGAGGATTCATTACGAATCATAATCAGCTGACTTCAAATACAAATATGGCTATTGGGTCTAACCACATTCAGACTGATCCTTTAAACACCCAAGAGGCATCCTCAAGCGTAGCCTCAATAGATTCACTCCTTAGGTTATTGAGAGATAGCATTAGGGAAACCCAAGATGAGCTTCGTTCTGAAATGAGAAACTTACGGGATACAATTGCCAACCAATATGATCATCCGCAGACTAACGATAACGCCATTCCTGCTCCATCACAGATTTTAGGAAATCAAAACTCTTTCGGCAGTTTGCAGCCTTCCAGTTTAGCTATGAGTTATAGCAATATACCCCTTAAGGATTGGAGGGTTAATTTTAATGGAATCGGAAATGTCGAAGATTTTCTGTTTAAAATAAATAACCTGAGTCTTAGATATGGATGCACCAATGAACAAATAATGGCAAATTTTCATATTTTCCTGAGCGGAAAAGCTGATTAATGGTATTGGCTGTTCCTAAAACAGAATCCTCTTGCAAACTACCCGTTATTATGCTACTCTATTAAAAAAGAGTTTGGTACACTGGAAAGTGACCATGAAATCATGATGCGTATTTCTCTTCTGTCTCTTCTCTTCTGTCAAAGAAAGCTATGATGATTTTCATACAATTATTACTGATGTTTAGTTTTACTTATTCAATTATAATCTCACATACATATTTTACACATATGCAGCCCCTTAAGCATATCAAAATGCTTAGTATTGACAAAATGCAAAACTAAACACTGTTATTGTGGGTTTATGTGCCTGCAATAACAATCAAACAACCTAAATAGTACTGGTTCAAGTGCCAGGACTATTTTAGCGTTATAGGCAGGTAAACTAACCTTTACCGCAAAACATTGGTGACCCCAACGTGATCCCAGCATAAGGTAGACACAGCAGCTACCTGATCATTCAACAGTCAGCATAAGGTGGACACAGCAGCTACCTGATCATTCAACAGTCAGCATAAGGTGGACACAGCAGCCACCTGATCATTCAACAGTCAGCATAAGGTGGACAAAGCAGCCATCTGATCATTCAACAATCAAAAGGTGGCCACAGCAGCCATCTACTCATTCAGTAAATATCAACCAGTAAATAACTCTTTTTCATATATTCATGATGGTGTTCAACGGCTTGGCAAAGATTCAACAATCCCTTGGAGAAGAAATCCAAAGCGTGGTGAGGAACTTTAAAAAGGATTCCTCAGAACGGAAAGGGACATCAGACTACTTTCAAGAGCGTTTACGGCGAATAAGCCAAGCCAAAAAAAAAGTTGGTTCAACTCAATTACAAATATCTCAAGAAAAAATACCTATATATAAACATATTATATGTCAAATTATATATTATATGTCAAAGGTAATTAATTTTCCTAGAAATAATGCTCACATTACTTTTTCGTTGGCATGATAGTTTCGGCGAAAAAAATGGATTTATAAAAAAAATTTTTTTTTTTGAAAAAATGAAAAAAAAGTAAAATTCAACTGCAAATTTTAAAAGAAAAAAAAATTGGAAAAATCATTTTGTTTTTATATCATAGTCTATATAGTTATAAAGAAAATAAGATACTGTTTATGAAAGTCGATTAAGAAATGGAAAAGTAATAAAAAATTTAATAAAAAATGGCCGAATTAAATTTTTGCTTATTATTTCGTTTTTTTTATGTGGGTAAGAATTTTTCGAACCCCAAAATGCAAATTTTTTAATGAAATTTTGTTATGTAGATACTGGTATATGCTAGAAATTAAAATGTTGGACCCACCCCCCGAAATAGGCAAAAACCGTCATAACGGACCCAAATTTCCTTTGAAACAAAACGTTAAGATTGTTTTTAACGTTTTATCCTTACAAAACTGCTTACCACTGGTGGGGGCAAGTTTTAATTGTAATATTATAATAAAACCGAAGTGATTTCAATTAATCAATGGTAATTTTATTAATTTTACGCTACCTTATATATAATTACTACGTACTATAAAGTTGCTAAACAAGCAGTAATTAATTTACAAGCAGAACAAGTGTTCTACTTCAATTTTTGCTTACCCAGCCGTAGTAAATAATGTAGTTTTAAATATGTGCTAGGTAAGCAGTAGTAAATTAAATTAGGCAAGCAGTAAAATGTTTAGCCTATATTAATATTTGCTTGTTTAGCAACAAAATGCACTGTGCAACAAAATATTATACCTATTTTGTCACACAATACACTGCTAAACAAAATATTTAAGTAAATTAATTTTAAATACTTAAATTATGTTGAATCATCAACATTTTGGCACCTCAGACGATGAAACAGTTAACTCCAATTTATATCGAAACTGCTTCCTTTGTCATCTGCCTGTGACGCGATAGTTGATAACTCCATGGAATGCTTGACTGGAGGTTTTGGACGAGCAAGATGTCGACAACTGAGGCTCACAATAATGGTGAATATCAGCAGCCCTAAAACACCGACACCCCAAGCTGTCGAATATTTGTGCGGTATTATGGTTTTCCAATTCATCTCTGATAACTCTTCAAGATTGTAGACAGTTATCGCTTAATACCTTTGCGAAATCATAGCTTAATGGTAAGATTGTTTCGTTGAAAATTTGAGGTACTCTGTTGGCATTAATTGTTGTGTTTTTCATGAGTATGGGCTTAACATAATGCGTTACGGTTTGAACTTCCTTCATGAGTTTTCCTTCTAGCTGGACAGTTTTAGATCGGATTATGCAATCTGGACTGATATGAAGAATGCCGGAACCATTCAGCACTACCTCTTCTCTCCCCATATGACATATAACAAACACTGTAGACGAGGTTGGTGAGACAAAAATCCAGGCGTTGTGGGTCCCCAGCTCCTTCCAAATAATATTGTGTAATTGAAACTTCCGTGTGGCGCATTCCTCAGAGGTTAGTTTTCTGTATACTTGATGCATAATGCAATTGTGACTTTGATCAAGATTATAAAATATTGCTGGATGCATTAAAAATGTCTCAAAGTATCGATTTTTGTCATAATTGACGCCGTAAATCGATGTTGACATCACGACCTCCCGGTAAGTGTTATTTCCTAGACCTTCTGGTATTGCATTGCCTTTGATGACTTCATACGTTTCAGTGTCGCTAATGGTGAAATATCCATAAACTCCAACCGATCTAGGGGATCCGGAAGTACATGTAACTCTGGCCCTATTTTTGCGTTGCAGCTCTCTGTAATATTGTTGATATCTTCGTGGGATAAAAACTCGTAGAGGTGACTGCGCTTTAAATATGTATTCAGCAGTCTATTGTATTTCGTTTCCACTTCTCTTATGTAGCTTGATGCTACTAGGAGTTCATTAAATCGTTAATTTTGCTGTTTTCAGAAAGCTCGTGAAATCCTTGCATCTGGTTGATTGCCTTTAAACCATCATTCAGTTAATAATGTAGTTTTAAATATGTGCCAGGTAAGCAGTAGTAAATGGGCAATCCCTTATCTCCGACGATAGCTGACATAATTCTTGATACGATACTTGACGATACAATAAAAAGACTAGACGATATTGGCATAAAAATAGGTTTCATATGCAAATTATTAACAAAAAAGACATAGATATTATTCTGAATACACTTAACAATTACCATGACAAAATACAATTCACCCTGGAAATGAGACAAAACAACGGAATTTCTTATCTTGACGTTAAACTGAACAGATTACAAGAAAAAATTTAATTTGAATGGTACACAAAACCTACGTCATCGGGGAGATTAATAAGTTTCCACTCGACACAACCATTACAATATAAAATCAACACAGCAACGAATCTAATAAATAACGATAACTGATGCTCGATTGTTGAACAAAAATATACAAAAAGTTAAGACAATACTAAAAAATAACGACTACCCAACAAATTTAACTAATAACCTTATAAAAAACAAAATTTCAAGAAACAACCAAAACGCCCAACACACCAAACAAAAAATCAAGCTGGCAACACTGACAACAAAAAGTACATCGGTATCACATATATACCTAAACTAACAAACAAGGGATACATACAGACAATGGTGAATGCAAATGAAGTAACTTTTGCTTATAGATCTAACTTGACTCTCAGTAGCATTTTTAGAAACACTAAAACAAAAATTGACGATAGAGAAAAAAGCGACGTGGTATACGAAATTACTTGTGGAGGTAACACGAATGATAATTGCGGGATAACGGGCACGGGCACGACAAACGCGCGCTAGAAGTTAGAATGGGAGAGCACAAAAGGGACATAAAAAATAAGAAGACGACTACAGTACTAGCACAACATATGTTCGAGACCAGCCACTCAGCTGATTTCGAAAAGGTCAAAATATTAGATGTAGAAAAGAACCACAACAAACGTATGACCATAGAAAGCCTACGAATACAAGAAAGGGGGGAAAGTGCAATGAAACACAAAGAGGACGCGGACAACATTAACTATAACTACACAGTCGCCATAAACTAATAGAAGTGTTATAAAAAAAAGTTTTTCTAAATTTCCAATGGTTAAATATAAAACCAATTTTTATAATTTGTATTTCATGTAAAAGTTAAAGAAAGTTAATTTTATCATTGTCGCATTTTAATTTAAATTTCTAATGTTATAAAAAAATTTTTGTATTTTGTGTTTTTAGAAATAAAATTCACCCTTGAAAAAGTCGCCAAGAAAGAGAGAAAGCGAACTAAAGTGCAATTTTAAAAAATACTGGTCAATAATCTTCCAAAAAAGAAATTTTTTAAAAATCAATTAAATTATCAATTTGACCCAAACAAAAAGTATTTATAGTAAATTATTTAATTTAATTTAAATTAGGCAAGCAGTAAAATGTTTAGCCTATATTAATATTTACTTGTTCAGCAACAAAATGCACTATGCAACAAAATATTATACCTATTTTGTCACACAATACACTGTTAAACAAAATATTTAAGTAAATTCATTTTAAATACTTAAATTATGTTGAATCATCAACACCCATTTTTGGCCATTTTGGGGCGTGGGACCAGTTCCGAAAGAATTTTAAACATCGCCATCGTGCTCAGCATTCTCGAAAATGGGGGGTGACAAATATTTTACCGATAGAAGACGCGGAATATGCGATTTCGTCATTTTGGGGGCGGTTTTTGTCCATTTTGAGGGGTGGGGCCAACTCTATAAGAATTTTGAATACTGTTTTCGTATTCAGCATCTTCGAAAACGGGGGATGACAAATGTTTTACTGATGGAATACCTGATTCCAACTTTTTTCTTTAGTCCAAAAACCGAAAGTGACCGATATCTCGAAAACGACGTGAAAGCAAAAAAAATAAATAATAATAAATAAAATAAATATAATGAATAATAAAAATAATAAATAGTTTGATTTACATAAGAAATGAATAGTGGCACCTAAGGTTCATAAATTTCTTAATTATTTGTAAACTAGTGTTAATTATAAGATTTTTATTAGCTTGTGGCCATTTTTATTCAATATTATATTACTTTTCCATTTCTTAATCGATTTTCTTAAATAGTATCTTATTTTTTTCACAGATATATAAACTATGATAAACTTTTCTGGTGACTTTTTCAAGGGATTTTTATTTCTAAAAACACAAAATATTACAAAAATTATACACTTATATGAAAAAATTAATTAAAATCTGAGTGAAAAGTGACGAAACGTAGGGAAAAAATTAACTAATAATTTTTTAGTGGAATTACAATCCTCTGGTCAAAAACCTCTACAGCTTAAAGTAATATAATACAGTAACCCCCGCTTATATGCACGCCGTTTATAAGCATTTCTCCCGTATATGCATCAAAATTTGTGCAATTTCATTTCTCCATTATATGCACACGCTTATATCATTTCTCGGATATAAGCCCCAAAAAATCTCCAATTTTTTCCTCCATTCACGCTTATATGCACGACAGAGAAAAAGTTTTAGTTTTTTTTTCATGTCAAAAAAATATTGATAACAAACAATCGTGTCATTCCTATTGTAATGTCAAATGTGCTTGACAGTAGCTTGCCATGTTGGGAAGAGTTAAATGAAAATGAAATTGTTGCCCATATTTTGCAATCGGATGATAAAACAGAGGATGATGAAGAAACAGACATTGCAGCTGAAATAGATCCCATTCCTTCATTGAGTGTAGCTTTGGCCTTATTAGACACGCTTCGAAAGTTCGTTTTGCCAATAAATAAGTTTATTGACGAACTTGATGACATTGAAGAACATATTTTTAAGGGCTGCAGTCATATTCAATCCAAGATTACTCGTTTTTTTAAGAAAGAATAATTTTGCAATTCTATACATGACACGCTCACAGGCAAAAACCAAAAAGATATTTTGTGCCAGCAAAAACCCCAAAAAAAAGTGACCGCAAAAACCTCACTTGCTATTTGTTGCGGCGCTTTGAACAGAGTTGCAAGCGAACGTTAAAGGAGTTGATGAAGTCATTGAAAGAGGTTGCATGTACAGCATGAATGCTTGTAAGTTGTTTGATCGTGAAGATGCTTTGTCATGTAGGAATTATGAGCGTAGCTGGGCAAAACGTAGCGCTCGCGCGACTGCGGCAGAAAGAGAATAATTTATCATATACGTATATAGAGCGGAGAGCGTAGAAATCAATTCAGTTCCATTTGAAAAGCATACAAAAACACAACTACAAATGCATTGAAGAGCGTTGAAGGGAACTACGTGTGTGGTAGTGCCCAGCTCTGATTATGAGCAATGATGGTGGGTTATTAATTACCAGCAAATACACTTGTCCCTCGCTTTGCGCGGGGGTTAGGGGAATGAAAAGTGTCGGGCAAAGCGAAACCGCGTAAAGCGAAGTGAGAAATTCATGTAATTTAGGGGGTTACGTTCCTGAAAAGAGAAATATATACGGCTAAAAGGCATTCACGACACTATTGCCATTATTTTGCTATACAAAATCATTTATTACCATAAAAACATTCAGTCACAACTTGTAAGTTGTTTGATCGTGAAGATGCTTTGTCATGTAGGAATTATGAGCGTAGCTGGGCAAAACGTAGCGCTCGCGCGACTGCGGCAGAAAGAGAATAATTTATCATATACGTATATAGAGCGGAGAGCGTAGAAATCAATTCAGTTCCATTTGAAAAGCATACAAAAACACAACTACAAATGCATTGAAGAGCGTTGAAGGGAACTACGTGTGTGGTAGTGCCCAGCTCTGAATATGAGCAATGATGGTGGGTTATTAATTACCAGCAAATACACTTGTCCCTCGCTTTGCGCGGGGGTTAGGGGAATGAAAAGTGTCGGGCAAAGCGAAACCGCGTAAAGTGAAGTGAGAAATTCATGTAATTTAGGGGGTTACGTTCCTGAAAAGTGAAATATATACGGCTAAAAGGCATTCACGACACTATTGCCATTATTTTGCTATACAAAATCATTTATTACCATAAAAACATTTGTTTAAAACAGATAAAAAGGAACAACGAACTTTAAAATAGTAATTCAAACAAAAATAAAAGCTACAAAATTCATTTATAATAAATAATACGTCTTGCACCACATTTGGTGGTCGTTTAAAGAAATCAGTCACAACCGATTGCCTTACTTTTTTCGATTTTCCTAAATGAAGCTCCCGGTAAGGTGCTAAGGCAGCTCTTATGATGCTTTCAAACATTACCACCAGTGCCGTTCCTGGATTAGGGAAAATAAGCACAAAGGTAGTAGGCTATATAACATTAAAAAAATAATTTAAAAATTTTTGAAAATTTTTTTCACTGAAATATTTAAGGTTAAAGTTGGAATTTCAGAAAATAAATCTAAAATTACATATTTTAAGTGTTGTAAAATAGAATTGAAACAATTTTAAAAGTTTCTGACCTTAAGAACTGGTTAATAAGACTAACCATAGGAAAACTGTATTATTTTTATTTTGAAATATTTTCTAAAATAAAAGTTATTTATGTGTTTCTGAGAGAAGCTTTTAAAATTCAGATTAACACCGAATCAGACCTTCCGGTCAAAAGCGCAATATCTAACAGAAATATTTTTCAATTTTTTTTTTATCCAATTCTTATTTAAATTCATAGAGCTTTCAGATAAGCTTTCAGCCCATTAAAAAATGCATATTTCGTAAATTTTTGAACAGTTCTAGTACATACCTATCTTAATTCTTTTTGAAACAGAAGCCTTTCAAGCTTATTTTCCCTAATCAAGGAACGGCACTGGTGGTAAATTTAGGAAAAAGGATTGTTAGTGCAGACGATTTTCGGCTAACGAAATTAGATTATATGTATCCTCTTCGAATACAATAACTAAATCTAAATACATAGATATTAAACAGCTTAAAACTTATAAAGCAGCTAAAAGCACCATTTTTACGATAAGTTGAAATATGATAGGTCAATAGATCTTGATTTTGATATTGCCAGCGACGCACAGTGGAGGAGCTTAGAAATTCGGTGGCCATAAATCATTTTTCACATTTCACTGTTTAAAAAATCTAATGATGCAGTTTTGTTACGCGTACTTTGGCTAAGAAAAATGCTAATTTTCAGGTTTGTAGGTAGACGGGAACATATTGAGAGGCGTGCTAATTGAATTCCCTTTTTTTTGTATATTTTTATTTTTACGAATTTTTTTCAACTTTGAAGCTGTGTTACTTTTGAACGGTACAATATTTTTACACAAATACTTTTTTTAAATGAAGGTTACTAAAATACCTTTTCAATAATTTGAAATGCTGTTACAATATATGCTAACTAATATTTTTGGGGACTTGGGGATAACTACTGGCCGGCGAAAGTCGGCGTAGTTTGGTTAAATTTTTCAGGTAGCTAAAAGTATCTAGAAACTCTTTCCCAAACATGCTATACCCGCCATGTCCCGCCAGTAGAACACTTTTTACAAAAATACGTAGGCACCTCATATAAATGGACCTGAATTTATATGGCACTGCCATAAAACAATTGTATTTATTTTGCTGTAGTGTTCATATTTGTATTTCAACATATTAATTATCCCTTTTTATTGACATTATTCCACATAATCATACATTTGATGAATTCCATCGCAGGTATCGCCCCAGGTGATTTTTAATTTTTTAAATTTTTAATACATATATGTATATTTCATTTTAATGTTGTGTTAAACCAAATATTCAATTTTATTTAATAAATACCCTGATGAAGGTGGAAACACCCCACCGAAACGTCGGAAATGAAGGAAAAAAAGTTATTTTATTTGCATTAAGAAAGTTATGGACCATTAAGCTCAAAGGAAAACATTAAATTAAAATATTTTTATTCGTTTGGAAGATATAGATTTTTGACCACCAAATTCCAAAAAACTCGCTTTTTCCTCCATTGTGCGACGTTAGTGACGGTGAAAATTAAAAATATTTTCGGACTTAAGAAGTGGATTGAATTAGTTCAAACTCATAAAATGAGATTATAATTGCAGATTAAAAATTAAATTATACATAAAATACTAAAACTGTAAAAATTTTTGTAATTCCAGTAAATTTTCCAGTTTTTTCCAGTAATTGTCCGCTTCGTGCATGAAACTCAGTAAATTGTACTGAACCATCTGGAATTTTTACTGAATTTACAGTAATTTTTACACAGCTCTCAGTAATTTATATTGTGACACACATTAAAATTTACTGAAATACTGAAAGTAAAATTTCATGTGGATTACAGTATAATTTCATGCACATCCGATGAAAAATTACTGAGATTTTCTTTTTTATTTTGTTTTTAATGCAATGAATTCTAATTAACTCTATAAAATATTTTTCTGTGGTATTGTATTTATAATTAAAACTCATTTATAAAAGTAATGAGAAAATTCGTATTATTTGCTGGTAATTATTAACCCACCATCATTGCTCATAATTCCTGCAAGACAAAGCATCATCACGATCAAACAACTTACAAGCATTCATGCTGTACATGCAACCCCTTTCAATGACTTCATCTACTCCTTTAACGTTCGCTTACAACCATCAGTCGCTTGCAACTCTGTTCAACGCGCCGCAACAAATAGCAAGAGAGGTTTTTGCGGTTAGACTTTTTCTTTTGGGTTTTTGCTGGCACAAAATATCTTTTTGGTTTTTGCTGTGAACGTGCCATATGTAGATTCTACATGATCACATGAACTCTGTATACACTTATCGTCGCTCACTTGTACAACGGCCCTAATTGACATCTTTAGATTTATTCAGGAGACACAAAAAACTGAATAAAAATCGACTATGATGAATATTCAAATTTGTTTAAATGCAGTTTAGTTACAAAAACATTATGTTACTATTGTTAATGAAAAAACGTTAATTTATTTTATTGATATTTATTTTATTTCAATTAGAGCTTTTTGACATAATTTTTATGTATGCGAAAGTGCATTTAGGGCTTTTTGCAATTACTTTGAAAACTAAAAGTTTAATTCATTTACAACAAATTTAAAGAAAATTGGCAAATGTTGTACTATTAATATAGTTTTTTTAATAAACAAAAACAAATTAAAAAAAACTTAAATAAAAAGATTTATTCAAAAGATTGCATTAGATGAATTGCAAATTATCATAAAATTGTTTGCAATCCATCGGCAATAACGTTTTTTAACCCTAGTGGGACGGGACAAAATTTAATCATATATGGACGGCCAGTGGTACAGGTGTACCACCAAGTATTTCAAATCGAACACCGTGTATTTTTCGCTTGTAAAAATATAAATTCAGACCTCGTACATCGTGAAACGTCCCACCTGTAATCCCTCCTGCTCAAACCCAGAGGAAGATTGATCGGTTTTTTTAATTTTTGTTGAATAATTTTTACTATGATTCACTTTTTTTGATTTACTACTTTTAGTTTTCTATTACTTATTGTTAATTACTCGCTAATTTTTGAATAAAAACCACAAAAACACAAAAGTTCTTGCATTTGTTTAAAAGTTTATATGAAAATACCTGGTGGTGCACATTAGACCGGTTCAAAAAAAAAGTCTCTGAAATTTAGAGACACCGGCAGTTTCCTATTCCCATAAGTGTCCCGAGTGGGATGTGTTACCAATTTTTTCTAAATATTGCGCTCCTGATTAGCGATTTTCTTATTACTCTTGAAACTTTCGCATAAAAAAAAAGTTCACCAACAACCTAAAAATGATGGTGGTTATCGCTGAGGTGAACTTTTTTTTTTTAATTCAGTCTCACATTCGGAGTAGTTTTGAATGGGGAATTCGAATTTCTCATTATTTTTTAATTATGTTGTTTTCTTCAGTGGTAAAAACTGAAAATAATCATGAAATTTTGTCAAAAATTGAATTTTTTTTTTTAAATGAAAAATCAGGTATAAGTTTTTGGATTTTTTTTGCTTTTATTATTTTGAATAATTCATTATTCCTCTATCTGATGGTGGTAACCGCAAATTTTTATTATTTTTGAACTTAAAAATATAAACATAATTGAACAAAGAATTTTTTTCATATTGAAGCTATGTTTTAACAGGGAATATAAATTTTAATGTGGAAATCTGTTTCAAAAATATGAAATCTAGTTTACTTGAACCAAACCAAGTATATAGAACTAGATAAATATATTTCATATTTTTCGAAACAGATTTCCACATTAAAATTTATATTCCCTGTTAAAACATAGCTTCAATATGAAAAAAATCCTTTGTTCAATTATATTTATGTTTATATTTTTAAGTACAAAAATAATAAAAATTTACGGTTATTCAAAATAATAAAAGCAAAAAAAATCCAAAAATTTATACCTTATTTTTCATTTAAAAAAAAAAAATTTAAATTTTTGACAAAATTTCATGATTATTTTCAGTTTTTACCACTGAAGAAAACAACATAATTAAAAAATAATGAGAAATTCGAATTCCCCATTCAAAACTACTCCGAATGTGAGACTGAATTAAAAGAAAAAAGTTCACCTCAGCGATAACCACCATCGTTTTTAGGTTGTTGGTGAACTTTTTTTTTATGCGAAAGTTTCAACAGAAATATGAAAATCGCTAATCAGGAGCGCAATATTTAGAAAAAATTGGTAACACATCCCACTCGGGACACTTATGGGAATAGGAAACTGCCGGTGCCTCTAAAATTCAGAGACTTTTTTTTTTGAACCGGTCTAGTGCACATGTACCACCGACCGGCAACCACGAGATACATAGGTATGCAAAACATGCCTGTTGGTGATTACGCATCGTTTAAACAAGCATAGCAGTTGATGCACCCCTGCGTATCCCTGACAATAAACAAAGCCCAGCAATTGATACATCCCTGTACGTGAATGACAGCAAAGACAAAGAACAAAATAGAACAATTTGAATTTCAATAGAGCAACGGCCATACCACGCATTAAATTTAAAACGCATAATAACTGAAGAGCAATTTATACAAAATTAAACTTTACTTTTAACTCTTTATAAATATTAAACTGAATTCATTTAATATACAACTTTGAGTTTTATTTGAGACACGCCGGTTAAGTTTTGCCTTACAATGCCCCTAACCAGAGCACTAAATAGGTAAAATAATGCAAATAGCTCAAAAATGCGTAGAAATGATGGCCCGAAGTTGTCAGAGAGAACCAGACCTCCAACTTGAAAGAACTCTTAATAATAATAATTTTTATATTTTTATAGTTATAATTTTTTCTTAGCTTTATCGCACTTCCTCAACATACCCACCCAGACCATATGTATATAAACATACAATTGCATGAATCAAAGAGAATAAATAATAAAAAGAGATTTCATGGATGAGTCTAAACAAAAAATGTTGCGACGTTGAGGAGGAATACTTAAATGGTCGAATTAACTACACTCGTTTGTTAACAATCGCTTTCATTTTCGTTCGTATTTTATTTTGTATTACATTTCGTATGCTGCATAAAAATTTCATTTTATATGCAATTCATATTAATGGATTTCATATGAAATTAAATTTGGTACGTCATTATGGGAGTTTGGCAACAATGCTAAATCATTGAAACGAAGTGTTTTCATCTAATTAACTTATGTTATTTTATTTTATTTTTGGTTGATATCTTTAGTTTTTTTTTTTTGGAATTTAAGTTAAATGATAAATTATGAAAAATATAAAATATATCTATAAACACATAACAAATGTAATTTTTACTTAAGTAGGATTTCCATTGCAGCATAAGCGAAGCAAAAACCTGCACACACACACACATATGTATGTATGCGCTTGTTTGGTTTTTGCTGATCTTATTTGTTTTTGTGGATGAATACAAAATCATCCCTTATTTTGAAAAGCTTCGTCGCATATGCGAAGTATTTTCTGAATTCGGCATTAATATTGCAAATTCTATTTGAATTTATACATGTAATTAATTATGTATTATTATTATTGAAAATTAGAAAAGTTCAAAAAGAAAAAAAAGAAGAATTTCATACATGATTAGAAACAATCAAAGAAAAGTACAGTTATAATGCGTTGGGAATTGATTTTTAGTCTTTAAGTAGTGCGTTACAAGTGCTTTTATATTTCTGAAAAGTTGGAGTATTTATTTATTATTCAGTTGGTTCTATCCTGATGAACGACAGTGTATGCTGTCTGTACGAAGCACTTCGTAAAATGTGGGCGGGTTTCAAAAACGGGGTGTGGCACCTCTCGTACAACAAAACTACTTTAAGTGCTATATCTTGGTACCTATGGCAGGCTACAAGCTTAAAAATAATATATGGAAGTATTTAGTTTGTACTTAGCCACTCGAAGAATGTGGGCGTGGTTTGAAAATAGGGTGGGGCACTTCCCTTATAAATAAATCACCTAAAGCGCTATATCTTGGTACTTATGGCAGCTACAGTTTCGAAAATCGGTACTTGTATCTATACTGTCTTCGCTTAACACCCTGCAAACGTGAGCGGGATTTAATTAAGGGCGTGGTAGCTATAATATAACAAAATCACTTAAAACGCTCTAATATAACAAAATCGCTAAAACGCTATCTCGGAACCTATGGAAGCTATTAGCTTCAAATTTGGTATTGAGATGTAAATTGCTCACTTTCAGCCACTCGAAAAATGTGAGCGTGGTTTGAAATCAGGGTGTGACACCTCCCATACAACTAAAATACTTAAAACGCTATATCTTGGCACCTATGGTAACTTTTTTTACGTTTTAGTAAAAAGTCCTCAATTAAATTGGAAACAAGCTGAATGCGCCAGCCACAGGTATGATCTAGAAAGCTGAAATTTTGGGAGTGTTCCCTTCGGATTTAATGCTTAAACATAGGCTAAAATGCCCACAATTTTTAAATTAAAAAAAAAAACTCCCCTTTGGGTGTTTTTTGTCCGCATTTTCAGCTAGATGAAAAATGTAGATGTAGTTTGACAACAGTGGATTGCATCTCCAATACAAATAAAATACCTAAAACCCTATATCTTCGCACCTAAGGCCGACTTTTTCTACGTTTTAGCAAGTCGCTTTTTTCGTCAAATTTCAACGAAGTCGGACATAAACTCTGTCCGCGCCGTTTACAGGTTTGTGATAGGAAGCTCAAATATTGCGACAACTATTTTTATTCCTCAAGCTAAAATATAGGCAAAAAAAAAAAAAATAAAATCCAATTCCAAAACTTTGAAACGACACAGTCTAATATATATATATGATTATTTCCTACCTTTTTTATCAAAAAAGTATCTAAAAACGTAGAAAAAGTTTTTTTTTTTTAAATTGAGATAAAAGAAAAATCTCTAAGTTAAATTATTTTCATTTTCACGCGAAAATGTTTCTTTTGGAATAACAAACAATATCCAAAAAGAAATTTTCGGTGACAAATGATTTTCATTTAAAATATTTAAAACGCACCGTGTTGTATGTGGAGTGTTTTTTTTTTGTTTTTGTTTTTTTGGTTGTCTAATTCTGTTTCGATAGCTATTATTTTCTGCCAAATTTCGCTAGATGTCTGCCATGACGGTGGAGGATCGGTGTTTACCATTAAATGAAGAATTCTCAGCTGTCTTTTTAATTGTACCAGCTTACCACCTCGCTTGTGTTTGGGTTTTAGTTTTGGTGGGAAACGAGTTAGTTGTTCCTCTTTAGCGTGTTGCTGTCGTCTTTTGTACTCCCCGATGGTCAGTTTTTGTGGTTGCGCAACTATTGTAGAGGCTGTGTACGTCGGTACTTTATTAATGCCAAGAGATTCCGGCACATACTCATCTGATGGCATGAATTTTTTGCCATGTACTGGCAGGATCGCAGTGTAATAAGTTTTGAATAAAACCTTGGAATGTAGGACCTGCCTACTTTTATTTTCCGGCGCTTAGAAATGCCATGGGCAATCAAGCAAAAAAAAAAAAAATTATCCTCAAAGCGCTTCGAGAGTGCTTTTTCAAAGTTTAGTTAAAACACAGCCAGTTTTAGGCTATTCAATCGAATAATTCTTTATTGGGATCCGTTACTACTTTTATATAGGAATAACGGTATTCTTTAATTTGTAAACAACAACATATGTTTGACAATAAACATATGTTACCTTAATACATAAATTATCATAGTAATAGATGATCTTAGTAATAGATTATGGCATGTTCACGATAGCTTAATTTATAGTAGTAAAATAATACTTAATATTAGCTGCGTTTTATTCGCCATCCTCTGCTAGATATCTTTAGCTAGCAACGATAATTGTATGGGAAAACAAAAACAAAATCGTAGACTTAGCGACTAAAATTATAGTTGCTAAGTATACAAGCAAGTTTCTTAAATGCCAGTGCTACCCAGTGAATTTGTGTTTTGTCTATTGTGATTTTGTCAATTTTGTCAATTATGAAGTTTGAAATTAAAAAAAAATATTGAATTTTACGGAAAAAAAATTGAATTTAACGGAAAACATTCACTTTCTTTTTCTTTTTTTTTAAATTCAATTCAATTAATTTTTCCAACCAGCAAAAACACAATTAACACAAATTCATTCAATTAATATTTCAAAACAGCAAACACACAAATAACACAAATCCATTCAATTAATTTTTCAAAACAGCAAAAACACAAATAAATGACATATCTGACGTAACCAGTGCTATCCAGTCAGCTCTAAGGCAACTTAGCAACTTGTCGTTTTATTCGTACATAGATAGCGACTTGGCGAATAAAACGCACCTATTATTAAGTGATAAAATACACTACAACCTCTCATAGTTTCAATTTTATTGTGTTCCATTAACTTTAGTACTCCTGACGTTGCAAAAAAAAAATATATGATCTATGTTAAACAATGCTTAACTCTCAGCACAACAACAAAAATGCACTTCTTGTTAATCTGAATTAGGGTTACCCTCAACACAAATTTAATTAATAATAATTAAAGAATTAAATCGGTAAAATTTGTTTAGTTTCGAAATTCGCGACCGGTTATTTGCAATTCAAAAGAAACAAAAAAATTATTTTTTTGCGGTATAAAATACTACTGATTAACATACTTCACTTGATCTTGTTACGGATTTCTTTTTTTTTCAAGACGCGGGAAGTACGTTTAGGGGTTGTCAACGCGATTGCAATTCGTTAAACGATACGGCAACATACCTCGGTTGAAGTGCAAATGTCAAATTTTGATTTTAGCCACCTGTCGGCTACATTAGAACCTTCAATTGAGATATGAAAATGCTTTAAAATCAGCCGATAAAATCGCCCAATTGCCATTTGACACCTCTTTTGACTTTTGCCCAATAGAAACGCACATTGCGGCGTCTCTATTAACACCTTGATCTCCTGTTGAAGGAAAACAGTTTCAAAAGAGTTTTGACTTTAATTTTCTTACAGTAGTAGTATTATTCCCACTAAAATTGACGTTAAGATGAACATATGTTACCACCCTGTATCCATAAGTATATTTTAAAGAAAAAACTGTATGTACCACGCCTGTCAAATGAAAGAAATGTCAGACAGGTCAAAGAGGCTAATGTTGGCACTAATGGGCCAAGGCTGCCGGTCATTTTATTTTACGTATCTATAGGTGTGTATGTAGGATGGTAACAGACGGACGTTTACCAAGCGACGTCACGCGATGTGAAGAAAAAAGCGAGTTGCTGTGTGGTTTGGCGTACAGGCGTCAGTTGCGAAAAATTTACACGGGATAAAGACGTAAAGCGGCGGTCAAGCGGAGTTGGAGAAATTTTTATTCGCGTGCGGTCGCAAGTTAAGAGGATTTTGTTTGCAGCGTGCGGTTAAAAACGATTTTAAAAATGGACGAAAGTGAAATTAACTATTGTAAAGAAATAAAAGTTAAATATCTCACACGTACCGCGACAGACACATTACACAGTAACAGCAAATTAGCGAGAAATTGTAAAAAAAACAAAAAAGGGTAGAAAAATCCAGTCCACCAAAAAGTTATTCGACAATATAAGTGCATAAATCATCATTTCTTCAATTAAACTGATAATTTGTTTTATCAAAAGATAAAATGCAGTGGGAGCCGCCTACAAGGTTTTCTTGCAACAACATAATACAATTTCAAAGCTTCGGGAAAATGTTTTAGTGAAACTCTGTGTTTTTTTTTCATTAAAGAAAATTATCAGCTGCGCGAGTGCGAATGAACAGTGGTTAAAATTTACAAAAACGGCTCAAGAGAAACCGTAAATAATAAAATCATAACTTGAACAGTAAAATTATATGAATACTGGAAGTTACATATTTAAATAAGGCTAAATTTTACACAATCTTCTCTAAAAAAATATTTTTTTTAATAATATGAAGCACAATGTTCACTTTGCGTTTCGGTGAAATTTCTTTTGACAGTTAACAGCTACAGTGAACGTAAAAAAACAACAAGACATAAAATTAAAAACTTTCGCATATTCAAAATTTGTACAGAAAAAAAAATATAACTTGAAAGCAAAAAAAAATTAACGATTAATAAAATCATATACGATGTTTTCTTAAAAGTAAGTTCGCGTTTAATTTGACATTTCTCCATTAAAAACGCGCAATCTACGGTATCGGAAACATTCATTGTGCTGCAATTTAAACTTTGAGGACTGTGTCATATTCATTTTGCGAAAATAAAAAGCTTATTTAAGGCTGCATATTAAAAAAACAACTTGACCAGCAAGGTACATAGAAATGAAACGAGGAAATATTGTATCACAAAGATCAACACATTCAACATCAACAACATTAGTAGCAGCAACAACAACATCTACAGCACTGACGGAGCAGCAGTCTACATTATTAACAGTCAGAGCTGTCGACAACCACAGCCACCAGCTAAGCCATTAATCAGTCGATTTTTTTTTTGTATTTTTACATATATATATATTTTTTTTACATATTTTTCTATTTAACATTGATTTTTGAATTTATTTTCCTGTCCATCTCATAGTGAATTCACTTAGGCTAAAATTGTATAGCGTAAGGAAAAACAATTTTGTGCAAAAGAAAATTAAAGAAAAAAAAATAATAATGGTAAAACTTAAAATAACTTCCTTTTTAATTTAGAAAAAAAATTATGAAGAGTTGCTAGGCGGTGAATTTGGGGGAGATGCTGGGGTGGGTGGAGCCATGATTCCCCGTTAGGGAATATTTTTTTTACATATTTCTATGATGCGCCACAAGTGGCAATGGGAAAACCGCGCCCTAGCCGGGAATGACTTCGGTGGTCGAGGCCGAAAGTTTTGTGAGTTTCTTTTCCTACTAAATGTCAGGCGTAACATAGATGGCGCCCAACGGAAGCAAAATTCTTCCAATTTTGTTTTTGATTTTTTTTAATTTTTGAATTTTTTTGAAACGCAGGGGCATCCTTTGCAAAAGGGATGACGGGGTTAGCGATCCCGCGTATCCCAGCGAATCCAGGAAGCGTCTGTACCCACATTGGGCGGCTTCCTGGTCAGCGTCTGTACCCACAGTGGGCGGCTGTACCTTCACACCGACCCTCATGGCAGCGGTCATCCCGTGTTGGATTGCGTTTCCGACGCGGGCGGGGACACCTTTAAAACCGGTGCTGCGTGCGGTGCGAGGCTCGGCTCGTGTTGGGGGGGGGGGGGGCAACATGTCCAGCGGGGGGTGATCCTACCATAACGGTCGGTGAACCAATTATTTTTATTTTTTTTAGTTTTTGAGAACAAAAAAGGAACAACACTTTTTTTTGTATTTTCTTTTTTTGGGTGTGCCCCTTGCATCAGCATGGGTGAGGCCTGGTAGCATCAGGACGTGATGCCAGAGCCGGCCCATGTTGGTGTAGGGTGGGCGCACGACGGGAGTAGCGGATTTTCTATTTACGGGTCCATTCTTTTTGGCATAGCGGTTTATTCGCGCTGGCATTTCCCCTGATTAGCAAGTCATATTTTTGTCAAAAGTTTTTTTTGAAATCCTAACGATTTTTCTTTGCGGATATTTACAATTTACTTTTTTTTCCATCCGATACTTTTTTTTATATATATTTTTTCATTTTTTATTATTTAAATTTTTTTTTTTTCCATTTAAATCATTCTTTTTTTTAGCGCTTACTTTTGTTTGTTTACAGTATTTGGCCTGAAAAGGTTTTCTTTAAATTTAGATCTACTTTTTTTATCTCACATTTATTTTGAAGTTTGATTAGTTTATTCAATACTTCGAAGGCTTACGTTTTCCCTCCTTGTAAAAATAACTTGTAATTAGTTATAATTACAACAAAAACTTTTTTATTATCGCACATTTATTTTGAAGTTTGATTAGTTTATTCAATACTTCGAAGGCTTACGTTTTCCCTTCTTGTAAAAATAACTTGTAATTAGTTATAATTACAACAAAAATTTTCTTTATTTTTTTATTTTTATTTTTTTTTATATTTTTCTTCCGGTCGTTCGGTTCCTAGAGTGGCACTATATTTATACTTTATAAATAGTATGCATAATACTCGATCTACTCGAGGAACTAACACCAAAAGAACCCCAATTAGAGGTAGAGGTAGACCCACTAGTAACGACGCAAGTACGTCGAGTTCTAACCGGTCATTTGTTACTTCCAGAAACCCTCGAGTGGTGCATTCACCAGCTAGGTTTTCGACTGCTTCCATAGTCAGTATTGAGCGTGCGCTCCAAGATCCTGCCATTGTAGAATTTTCTTTGGTAGATCAACCAGAATCCTTGACAGTCCAGCCTGATCCTTCGGTAGGTCAACCAGAACACTTGGGAGTTGACTCTGACGGGTCAAAACAAAATCTACTCGATATTTCCAATTTGCAATTTTTAAATACAATGCGTTCGGAGCTAAACCCTCAAAACCCAAATTTCGATATGGCCGATTCAGAGCCCGAAAATTCCCCTGAAAATGCTCTAACTCACGACAATCAAGAAGCAACCACAAGCGCAAGTGCCGCTGCGATGGACTCTCTCGTCAGACTTCTGAGTCAGGCAATCCTTACCAGCCAGGATGAAATGAAAAGGGATCTACCGGATATGAGATCCAACGTTGATAGCCTAAATAATAGGATGTCTGCTCAAGCCCCACAATTTTCCAGAGGCGATCCTCAACCTCGTCCACAACCGGCTTATACTCCTAGGGCTGAAAATTTTCCAAGATTGCAGGACTGGAAAATTTCCTACGATGGATCTGGCAACGTCGCCGATTTCATTTTCAAAGCCGAAACACTTTGTGAAAGGACGAGATGCTCTATTGATCATTTGTTCCTAAACTTTCATGTTCTTTTAACGGGGAAAGCTGAGAAGTGGTTTTGGCAATTTAGCAGGCAAAATCCTACTGCTAACTATCCACAACTTTGCATTGCCATGGAAAAACAATTTGGCAAGTCCGAAGACGATCACGAAATCATTCATGAAATGTCGTTAAGGAAGTAACATCTTAAAGAATCCTTCGATGATTTTTATGATGATATGGTTTCGAGAAACTTTCGTATGAGTCGGCCTATGACAGATAGGGTGTTGGTCAAAATAATAAAAAAGAATCTCAACGCCAATCTGAAATGTATGTTGTTTGATAGCAACTCGACGAGTCTGGAAGGATTTCGTGAGGCCGCCTGAAGGGCTGAACAGGTGCTCTCTGAGACTAAAAACCAACCATCCTTTTTTAACCCGCAAAGGCAGGTACATTAAATTGACATTGTTTCAGATGATGAAAATGGAAATTTTGAATTTGACTCACAAGTGGAAGCGTTGCAAGTTTCTCGCCGCTTTTCTAAACCAGATTATTCCAAAATACAATGTTGGAACTGTTTGCAGCTCGGACACTCTTATATTTATTGTCCTGAGGCGATAACCACTATTTTCTGCTTCAAATGTGGACAAAAAGGAGTATTGCAAATTTATCTCCACCGAATATTGAAAAGATTAAAATTTTGAAACCTTTCTGCCGTGACTTTGCGTGTCAAACAAACACCGATTTCTTAAATTTCCAAGAGCGTGAAATTCGCTACGAAGTAGCTAAAAATCGAATTTTTAAAAATGAGCTCTGCTCCAACAAAAAGTTGAGAAAACAAAAAAAGTGCAGACTAAGATACAAAAAACGCAAAAGTTACAAAAAAATAATAGAATCTACCAAACTTGCTGTTGACGGCGATGATCGTCCTTTTGCCAAAGTGAAAATCTTTGATGAATATTTAGTTAGCTTGTTGGACTCAGGAGCCAGTGTTTCTGTTTTGGGCAAAAATTGCCTGACATTTGTGGAAAATCACAACATTCCTATAAAGCCTCTGAAAACGTTCCTATCTACGGCTGATGGTAAAAAGCAAAATGTTATTGGTTATTGTAACCTTGCTGTTACTTTCAAAAATGTAACAAGAAACATTAATTTTTATATTGCACCGTCACTCAGCCAAGAGGCGTATTTTGGAGTAGATTTTTGGCAAGCATTTGCTATAGCTCCAGAAATTTTTCCTCAAGTAAATTCACTTAGTATCAGTGAAGACCCATCAGAAACACCTGATTTCCATATCCTTTCGCCAGAAGAACAACTTGAGCTTGAAAAAGTTATTTTGAAATTTCCTTCTTTCGAAAAACTCGGTCTGGGTTGTACAGATTTACTCAAGCACCATATAGACACTGGAGACGCTGTGCCAGTCAAATCGCGACATTTTCCTCTGTCACCTCCAAGGCAAGAAGAAGCTTTCCAAGAAGTTGATAGGCTATTGGGCATGGGAGTAATCGAGGAATCGAATTCACCATGGTATAGTCCTGCTGTTTTGGTGCGCAAACCAGGAAAAGTAAGGCTCTGTATCGACTCACGCAAGCTCAATGATTTGACCAAAAAGGACTCTTATCCGTTACCCCATATCAACGGGTTGCTAAGTAGGCTAAAAGACACATTTTTTATAAGCGGAATTGATTTGAAGGATGCTTTTCTTCAAATAAAACTGTCCGAATCCTCTAAAGAAAAAACCGCATTTGTTATTCCTGGAAGACCTTTATATCATTATAAAGTAATGCCCTGTGGTTGTGCAATGGTCCACAGACAATGAGCCGTCTGATGGACAAGGTCATTCCATCGATATTGCGTGAAAATGTATTCGTCTATTTAGACGATTTGTTGGTTTGTAGTTCAGATTTTGACACTCACATGAAGTTGTTGCGCGAAGTCACCAAATGTTTGAGGAGCGCTAAGCTGACCATAAATATGGCCAAAAGCAAATTTTGCCAAAGGGAAATCAAGTACCTAGGGTATCGCATAGGACATGGATGCTTGAAGGTGGACCCTGAAAAGGTTAAAGCCATCGGAGAGTTCCCTGAGCCGAAATCCCCTCGTCAAGTAAGACGCTTTATTGGCATGGCCAATTGGTACCGATCCTTCATAAGTAATTTTTCAAATTTGGCTGGTCCATTGACAGATTGTCTCAAAAAGAAACCAGGTCATTTTCAGTTGACGAACGATGCAATTGAGTCCTTTAAAAAAATTAAAGTTGCTCTTTCTTCAGCCCCTGTGCTGGCTCAACCAGATTTTTCTCGTGAATTTTCTATTCAGTGTGACGCGTCTCGTATTGGTGTAGGCGGTCTTCTCTTCCAGCTTGATAATGACGGCAAGGAACACCCCACTGCGTTCGTGTCTCAAAAGCTCAACGTAACTACACAGTTACAGAGCTGGAATGCTTGGCCGCAGTGGTGTGTATAAAAAAATTTCGCCCCTACATTGAGGGATTACCTTTTCGAGTCATAACTGACCATTCGAGCCTTAAGTGGCTTATGACTCAGAAGGATTTAAACAATCGACTGGCGCGCTGGAGTTTGGCATTGCAGTGCTTCGACTTTAAAATTGAGCACCGCAAAGGTTCTCTAAATGTAGTTTCAGACGCTTTGTCTCGCTTCGATGTAGACGAAATTTCTACACCAAAATTTACGTCAGACATTGACCTTTCTTCACCCGAATTCAATTCCACTGAATACCAAAACTTACGCAAAACAGTCACTGAAAATCAATCCTCTTTGCCAGACTTGTGCATCAATTTAAATGATAATCTTGTATACAAGCGTGTCAAATTCAGGCGAGGAATTGAAAACGAAGAAAGTGATTTGTGGAGATTATGGTTGCCTAAAAGTTTGGCTACAGAAGCTATAAAATTTGCTCACGACTCAATTTCTGGTTGTCAAGGCGGCTATGTCAAAACACTTGCGAGGGTCCGTCAAAAATACTTTTGGCCTTCCATGGTAAAAGACATAAAAACTTACGTCGAAAACTGTGACATTTGCAAATGTGCCAAACCAACAAATAAAATCTTACGACCACCTATGGGTCAATCTTTTGTAACAGAACGTCCTTTCCAGCGACTTTATTGTGACTTTTTGGGTCCTTATCCCATGAATAAAACCACCAAAAACACTTCTCTTTTTATTGCTCTTGACCATTTAACAAAAAATATTTTTCTTAAGCCAATGCGTGCTGCAACCACTACAATTTCTTTCAAACGGAAATTTTTCCATCTTTTGGCGTGCCTCAGTATATCCATAGTGATAATGGCAAACAGTTCATATCGAAAGATATGCAACAATTTTTCTCTGACTATGGCATAAGTCATATTAAAACTGGCCTCTATTCACCGCAGGCTAATGCCTCTGAGCGTGCTAATCGCGAAATCTTTGTAAAGCTAAGAATTTTTCTGGAAAATCAAACTGATCATTGTAGCTGGGATCGATATATACCCCAAATTCTCTCGATTTTGCGCAGCGACTACCATTCAGCGATAAAGAGTTCTCCCTACTTTGCTGTTTTTGGACAGAACATGTGCCAGCATGCTTCGTCTTATGAATTGCTCGAAAAGCTCAA
Source organism: Meiosimyza platycephala (assembly GCA_963662105.1). Lineage (NCBI taxonomy): Eukaryota > Metazoa > Arthropoda > Insecta > Diptera > Lauxaniidae > Meiosimyza > Meiosimyza platycephala. The sequence goes on along the minus strand of OY759210.1, from coordinate 60,196,611 downwards.
TTGTTTAAAAACAGGTGATATCGAAATCGAATATAATTCTGATCGCCTTAGTCGAGTGCGAGAATAAATTTGCAAAAACTTGGCAGTTGCACACGAAGAAGCAACCAAAACATACAACACGCGATCTAAACCTATCAATTATCGCGTAGGCCAGGAGGTTTTTAGAGAAAATATTAGCCAGAGCAATTTTGCAAAAGGCATTAATTCTAAATTCAACCGAAAATTTTTGAAGTGCCGAATTAGGAGGAAGATTGGAAGTGCGCTGTATGAATTGGACGATTTAAATGGAAATTTTATTGGAACATTTCACGCGGATAAAATTCAACCCTAACGCTTTAAGTCATATTTATTTGATTTTGCCCGGCTTTACGTGGGTCGTGCCACACGTGTAATTCTAAATTTTCAAGGCTATACACAGTTTTTTTTTCTTTTCAAAATTTTTCTTTACAAACAATTTGGGATAAAAATGTCTTGAAATCCATTTCCTGTTTGTTCTATCAACTAAAAGTCTTATAACAAAGCAGGTTTGTTACGGATTTCTTTTTTTTTTCAAGACGCGGGAAGTACGTTAAGGGGTTGTCAACGCGATTGCAATTCGTTAAACGATACGGCAACATACCTCGGTTGAAGTGCAAATGTCAAATTTTGATTTTAGCCACCTGTCGGCTACATTAGAACCTTCAATTGAGATATGAAAATGCTTTAAAATCAGCCGATAAAATCGCCCAATTGCCATTTGACACCTCTTTTGACTTTTGCCCAATAGAAACGCAGATTGCGGCGTCTCTATTAACACCTTGATCTCTTGTTGAAGGAAAACAGTTTCAAAAGAGTTTTGACTTTAATTTTCTTACAGTAGTAGTATTATTCCCACTAAAATTGACGCTAAGATGAACATATGTTACCACCCTGTATCCATAAGTATATTTTAAAGAAAAAAACTGTATGTACCACGCCTGTCAAATGAAAGAAATTTCAGACAGGTCAAATAGGCTAATGTTGGCACTAATGGGCCAAGGCTGCCGTTCATTTTATTTTACGTATGTATAGGTGTGTATGTAGGATGGTAACAGACGGACGTTTACCAAGCGATATCACGCGATGTGAAGAAAAAAGCGAGTTGCTGTGTGGTTTGGTTTTACACGGGATAAAGACGTAAAGCGGCGGTCAAGCGGAGTTGGAGAAATTTTTATTCGCGTGCGGTCGCAAGTTAAGAGGATTTTGTTTGCAGCGTGCGGTTAAAAACGATTTTAAAAATGGACGAAAGTGAAATTAACTATTGTAAAGAAATAAAAGTTAAATATCTCACACGTACCGCGACAGACACATTACACAGTAACAGCAAATTAGCGAGAAATTGTAAAAAAAACAAAAAAGGGTAGAAAAATCCAGTCCACCAAAAATTTATTCGACAATATAAGTGCATAAATCATCATTTCTTCAATTAAACTGATAATTTGTTTTATCAAAAGATAAAATGCAGTGGGAGCCGCCTACAAGGTTTTCTTGCAACAACATAATACAATTTCAAAGCTTTGGGAAAATGTTTTAGTGAAACTCTGTGTTTTTTTTTTCATTAAAGAAAATTATCAGCTGCGCGAGTGCGAATGAACAGTGGTTAAAATTTACAAAAACGGCTCAAGAAAAACCGTAAATAATAAAATCATAACTTGAACAGTAAAATTATATGAATACTGGAAGTTACATATTTAAATAAGGCTAAATTTTACACAATCTTCTCTAAAAAAATATTTTTTTTAATAATATGAAGCACAATGTTCACTTTGCGTTTCGGTGAAATTTCTTTTGACAGTTAACAGCTACAGTGAACGTAAAAAAACAACAAGACATAAAATTAAAAACTTTCGCATATTCAAAATTTGTACAGAAAAAAAAATATAACTTGAAAGCAAAAAAAAATTAACGATTAATAAAATCATATACGATGTTTTCTTAAAAGTATGTTCGCGTTTAATTTGACATTTCTCCATTAAAAACGCGCAATCTACGGTATCGGGAACATTCATTGTGCTGCAATTTAAACTTTGAGGACTGTGTCATATTCATTTTGCGAAAATAAAAAGCTTATTTAAGGCTGCATATTAAAAAAACAACTTGACCAGCAAGGTACATAAAAATGAAACGAGGAAATATTGTATCACAAAGATCAACACATTCAACATCAACAACATTAGTAGCAGCAACAACAACATCTACAGCATTGACGGAGCAGCAGTCTACATTATTAACAGTCAGAGCTGTCGACAACCGCAGCCACTAGCTAAATCATTAATCAGTCGACTTTTTTTTTGTATTTTTACATATATATATATTTATACATATTTTTCTATTTATCATTGATTTTTGAATTTATTTTCCTGTCCATCTCATAGTGAATTCACTTAGGCTAAAATGGTATAGCGTAAGGAAAAAAAATTTTGTGCAAAAGAAAATTAAAGAAAAAAAAATAATAATGGTAAAACTTAAAATAACTTCCTTTTTAATTTAGAAAAAAAATTATGAAGAGTTGCTAGGCGGTGAATTTGGGGGAGATGCTGGGGTGGGTGGAGCCTTGATGCCATCGGTAAAAGTTTAGGGGAAGGGACCTGGGGTTTTTCTGCTCCCCGTTAGGGAATATTTTTTTTTATTTTTTTTACATATTTCTATGAAGCGCCACAAGTGGCAATGGGAAAACCGCGCCCTAGCCGGGAATGACTTCGATGATCGAGGCCGAAAGTTTTGTGAGTTTCTTTTCCTACTAAATGCCAGGTGTAACAATCTAAAGAAAATCTTTTCATTGAATATTGTAGACATTTTATATAATTTTTTTTTTGTAATTTAATACACCTGTCCCCCATTTTACTCGGGAGATTGGTTCCTCAGAAACCCGTGTAACTCGAAATTGAAAATATTTGTATGAAAAACCGTGTAAAACGAAAAAAGCCTCAAATGTACTTATTCAGTCATTTATACAGCGTAAACTAAAAGCAACACACTTAGAAAAACATAAAATAACTATTTAATTCATAAACAAAAAACATACATCCTTACCTCGAAAGTTATGTTCAAAATAATGTCTACTAACATTTTTTGCCGAATTTAAGCTCCACTATTACAGATTTCAAAAATTTAGTTTACCTTGAATTTTAAATCGGTGTTAAAATTATTTATCTACAATATTTTTCCAATTAAAAGAGAATAGTCTTAGCAATGTTTTGAGGATAAACTTTAAGATTTTAGACAGTGAAACTAAATTTAAAATATTTTTTTTGTAGCTTAGTAACTTAATTAATAATGCAAATTAAATCACAGTCTACCACTTTGATAGCATTTTTCATAAGAGCGATTTGACCAAAAAATTATTCGAAATGTCTTTCAATTTGCTATATCAAATACTATGAAAAATTAATTTACAGCAATATATAATGATATAGGTATGTTCCTAATAATGTATTTGTGCATACAGAAAATCAGAGAAATCGTTTTTATTTTAGATCTGGTACAAGTGTTTTATTTTTTAACAAATGTGTATCATAATTATTCACAAAAGAATTGATTTAAACTAACGTGACCATATGATCCGCTTTTCGCGGAGCAAGTCCGCGTTTTTGATTTTCTGCTCCGCGCGTTCCTTTTCATTGAAAATAATAAGGCTCATTTTGCTAGGATTTTCGGTGAGTGAGGACCTTTTTTTTTGAAAATACAAAAAATAATACAAATAACTGGAGACCAAATCCATTTCAAACCATGCAGTCGGAGTGACTTCAAATTGCGGAATTGGTTGCCAATTAAATATGTTGTTTTTTAAAGTAATTAAGGGAACGTATTTTCCCCCGATTCGATTGAAAGTCATTTTTTACGAAGTTATGCCCATTTAAAGTTTTAGTGTCAGAGCTGAAAAACCACTGAAAATTTTTTCAAAATACAGTACAGTCGCGTTAATCCGGACAATCGCTAATACGGACTTACCATTAAGCCGGACATTTCTACGATTCGGACATTTTTGAAATTTTGCCTCTACAATTCGGACAAAACTAGTTCAAAGTATGCTTTGGTTACTAAATAGACTGTGGCTGGCACGAACATGTCAACTTTGATTTTTTCAAATTTATTTCGTTAAGTTACGGGGCTCCTTTTGAGTACATTTTCATACTCGTAAGTTTTTGCAGATATATTGTTTATATAAAATTTGTGGATTTTTTTCAGTCATATTATTCCTTAAAAACATTAAAAAGTGAATGAAATACAATCATATACGCCTCAAATATGCATTCCACATATAATTTTTATAATAATTATTGAGCTTTCTGTATTCCGGACAAACCCAGTTATCCGGACATACCCCGAAACTATGTGTCCGAATTAGCGCGACAGTACTGTAGTCGCATTTTCATCCAAATCAAAATAATTAATTTTTGTCTTTTGATTCTAATAGAACTTCTGATTCTCTGTCAGAATCTTTAAGAAATTTTGAAAATTGTTGAAAATTGGCGGAGTATTAGCGCTTTTTATGAAAAAAAAGGCTGATTTTCTCAAAAACCAGCTTAAAATTTTACTGTGTATTTGTATTAATATGAGAGAGAAATGACATGAGTTTAAGCTTGAAAACATATTTGAGGTCAGGAGATTTTTTTTTCCAAAATTGAAATGTCAATTTTTTGTTTTTCATCATTGCCAAGTACTACTTTCAAAGAAAATAACATAAGCAACATTCCAAATTACTTTCTGCAAATTCTGCATACTTTAGTTTTACCGCTATTTTCGTAAAAACTTTTTATCATGGGAAAGGTATAAAAACATTGTACGCATATTTAACTTCTTCGCTGACAAAGTCAAGCAAACAAAACATTCAAGTCCACAGAAGTACAGTCAGCGAAAAAGCTATATGTGCATACAATCTTTTCATATATTTCCCTGATAAAAAGTTATTACGAAAATAACGGTAAAACAAAAGTATGCAGAATGCAAGAACGATTTGGAAATAGTCAACATTTGATTTGAAAGTGAGGACCTTTTTTTAGTACCTAAATGCAGTTAAAACAAAAGAATCTTAAAAATAGTTTCATCAACTTTTTTCTGCTCCGCGTTTTGGTCAAAAATATCTGGTCACGTTAATTTAAACTGACTTGAAATAAGTGCGTGCGAAGCCAAAATGTTCATTTTAAGCAATATTATATTAGTTAGTTATATGAGAATATGAATTAATAAAAAAGAGATAAAAAAATGTTGGTAGTCGAATTTTTCATTTTAAAAACCGTGTAAGATCGAAAACGTGTTAAACGAGTAGCGTGTTTAACGGGGGACAGGTGTATTTATATTATTTAACACTTCATATTAATCTTTGCAACATTTTTCTTTTAATTTTTACAAAATTGTTTATTTATTGAAATGTGGTAATCACGTTTATTTTTGTTATTTTGTTTGATAAAAAAAAAATATATTGTAAGGAAGAGAATATGTTGAATATTATTTAATAACTCACTTTGACATGGCGTTGCTCCCACGTTAAAGATCTTTCAATGTGTTGTAAGCTGTGAGAGATATTATGGTTATAAAAATAATTTACAGACGATGCTCAGCGTTAACAGCGAAATTTTAACATAGCAGCGTTCCTTATAACGCGACTGCAACTTATGTTTTGATGCAATACATGTTTGAGTGCAACTTGTGGCTTGCATAAAAACATATTGCGAACGATTTTTGATTGCTACAAAATTATGTTTATATCTTAAACCATAAGTATGAAGGTTCTATCCCAACTAAAACAAAAATTTAGATTAGACGCGATCTTATTAATTTAAGTTAATTGCAGATAAATATTTTTATTTCTTTTTCTATTCCAAGTAAAAAAAATTTAATTATTCATTTTTGCATTATCGAATTTATATTTTGAGTGCATAAAAGAGAATGTTTAGGTGCATCACAGTGTGTTTACATACGAACATATATATTTTTATTTTCCCTTTTGTTTGTTTGCTCGCATAAAACATGTGTATATACGAACATTTGTATGTACCTACATATTTTTTCATGCGAATGATATGTAAATTTCGAAATAACTGTGACAATCTCGTTTATGCATCCAAAATGATACAAATGCACATTTATCATTTACACTTTAATTTAACAAAAAAAAAAACAATTTGAGAACACTTTATGCCGATTAGTTTACGCCCATTATTTTAAGAAAATTTTATTTAGGAAGTAGAAACATTAATTAAAAATAAACCTTTTCTAGCAAAATTTAACTTTTACTTTTAATGCATATTTTTATTTGCAACTTTTTTAGCTATATTTTATTAAATTATTCCTAACTTTCGCGACCTTATGGGATGATTTTTTTTGTTTCTAACAAAATCTAACACTTTTAGCACAAATGCATTTTTTTCTTTAACATTTTCTAAGCAATTATTTTAACTTTTCTAACACTTATTTTAATGTTTTTGAGTCTTTTTCGTGTGAACATACCCTGATGCTTTTCAGATTAAATTTTCGAAATTTTCCAGGTTCACTTAAATTTTGTAGCAATTATCTTCCTTTTAATTATCTTTGAATTATGAAGAGTATCATGTTGACTGTACTTTTACTTTAAAAAAACTAAACTTTTAAATTTTGGTTAATTTAGGTGTTACGCGCTGCCTATTAAACAAGCTAAGGGCGATCTCGCATAATTTTCCCGGCTAGAGTCGTGGTTTCCCCACACAGCATTTGTGCGCACGCATAGAAAAATTATAATACACAAAATCCGGGGAAAAATATCTTAAATGGGGAGCAAAACCCCACTGGTCCCCATTACTTACTTTTACGTTGTCTTTCGTTACTGCACATCGCCGCTAAAATTCCACCCCAACATCCTCTCGAAATTTACGCCCTAGCAAATCTTCATATCTCCTTTTTTTCAATTAAAAGATATGATTTTCCGTTTCAATTTTCATTTTAATTTCAGATTTAAATGTATTTTATTTAAAATGATTAAATAATTAAAGAAATATGTAGGTGAATAAGTATTTTATTACCAAATTAAACCATACTTAAATGTATTTTAAAAAAATTTTACATACTTTGAAATTTTTGGGTCAATTTTTAATATTATATTACTTTAGGCTGTAGAGGTTTTTGACCAGAGGATTGTAATTGCACTAAAAAATTATTAGTCAATTTTTCCCCTACGTTTCGTCACTTTTCTGGTACTTCTTCAGGGGATTTTTATTTCTAAAAACACAAAATATTACAAAAATTATACACTTATATGAAAAAATTAATTTAAATCTGTGCTGAATATTGTAATTATACATGTTCATAAAAGTTCTTCATTTTGTGTTTTTTTAAATAATACGTCGATGCGTTGGCAAGTTATTTCGGTGTCCTCTCCGATAACTTTATATACTTTAAAATTTTTGGGTCAATTTTTAATATTATATTACTTTAGGCTGTAGAGGTTTTTGACCAGAGGATTGTAATTGCACTAAAAAATTATTAGTCAATTTTTTCCCTACGTTTCGTCACTTTTCTGGTACTTCTTCAGGGGATTTTTATTTCTAAAAACACAAAATATTACAAAAATTATACACTTATATGAAAAAATTAATTAATATCTGTGCTGAATATTTTAATTTTATATGTTCATGAAAGTTCTTCATTTTGTGTTTTTTTATATCATACATCGATGCGTTGGCAAGTTATTTCGGTGTCCTCTCCGATAACTTTATATACTTTGAAATTTTTGGGTCTGAAAATGATTGATTTTTGGTGTATATAAGCGTAAAATGCATTTAGAAAAACTCGTTTATATGCATGAAAAGTGTATATATAAAAATTCGGCTATATCTACAGAATATGCTTATATAGAATCGTAGTTTCATTTATTCTGTTACTTAACGCCAACTAACTAGAACCCTATAAAAATATCTTTAAAGGCAAAAAGTTGTGAAAATAAACATTTGATATTTTAGGAATATGTATTGCAGTAAAAAATAAAAAGCAAATCAAAAAAATATATGTAGTACATATCGTCGCTCACTTGTACAACGGCCCTAATTGACATTTTTTCCTAAATCCAGTTTATTACATATTCCTGATTACCAACCTCAAATACACCTTCACCCAAAAAATTGGAACGATGACACAAAAAATATCAACTTTATTAGCTGATATTAAAAAGCCTTAAATGCATTCAACATTTTTTTATATGTTAAAAGGCCTAAATGATTTTTCTTGGAAAGTAGTTTTCAATTTGAAAAAATTTAAATTGCAATAGATAGCGTAGTAGCTTTTGAATTTCCAAAGGATTTTGAATTCAAAATTCGGTGTAAGTACCAATTTTACAAAGTAACAATTAGAGCATATCTTGTGTCGGAGCGCGTAGGTGGTCTTCGTTTTGAGTTCCTATTCATATATAGGCGATTTGATTGAAAACGGTTTGTGGCAAAGGGTCGAAAGACAGCTTGGACAACCTTATACGTCAAAATGTTGTGAGCAAAGCCGTAACCGATACTGTTCGCTTTTTAGTGCGAATGTTAGGAAAGCCATCTTTAATGCATTTTGGAAAATAACATGGGAGAAAAAAAAGTTGTATGTAATAGGCCTTGTTGATCCGGTAAGCAGAAAACGAATTTCGTCCGAAAACTCAGCACGTACTCAGTCTCTTGAGTATTTCTTAAATCCTTACCTATAACATAAAATCAAGAAAGATTCCGGATAAAGGCTGAGCCTTTTAAGCAGGCAAAAATTTAATATTTCAAAGAAATAGTGGGCCTGTTTGCAAGATTAACCCTAGTGGGACGGATGGTGGTACAGGTGTACCTTTTGACTTTTGAAATCAAATATCTCAGAGTTTGCTCCTTTTAATCGCATGACTACTCTTATTAATAATTGCGATGTATGTATATGATATTAGCTTGTCAAAAGGTCAACTCAAGCTTAGATTGAAAAATAACTATAGTTAATTTTGTAGCTTAATGGTTGTTGGTCTTTATGTTTGTGTTGTCCGAGCCCCACAGCATGATGGGTAAATTTTTTCTAACATTTATTCCTTGGACCATATTAATAAATTAATACAATTGCATTCATGCAAAGAGAATAAATAATAAAAAGAGATTTCATGGATGAGTCTAAACAAAAAATGTTGCGACGTTGAGGAGGAATACTTAAATGGTCGAAAACTTCGCCGTGAAATCAAGATGCACAGGAGAATTTTTACTCAAAAAAGTAGTCGAATATGAGCGAAATTGAAAAAGAAGAATTAACTACACTCGTTTGTTTGCAATCGTTTTCATTTTCGTTCGTATTGTATTTTGTATTACATTTTGTATGCTGCATAGAAATTTAATTTTATATGCAATTCATATTAATGGATTTCATATGAAATTAAATTTGGTACGTCATTATAGGAATTTGGCAACAATGCTAAATCATTGGAACGAAGTGTTTTCATCTAATTAACTTATGTTATTTTATTTTTGGTTGATATCTTTAGTTTTTTTTTTGGGAATTTAAGTTAAATGATAAATTATGAAAAATATAAAACATATCTATAAACACATAAAAAATTTAATTTTTACTTAAGTAGGATTTACATTGCAGCATAAGCGAAGCAAAAACCTGCACACACACACACTCATATATGTATGTATGCGCTTGTTTGGTTTTTGCTGATTTTATTTGTTTTTGTGCATGAATACAAAATCATCCCTTATTTTGAAAAGCTTCGTCGCATATGCGAAGTCATTTTCTGAATTCGGCATTAATATTGCAAATTCTATTTGAATTTATATATGTAATTAATTATTGAAATTATTTATCCTATTTGTATTGTATTTTGTATTATATTTCGCATGCTGCATAGAAATTTGTATTTATTAATAGAGATTGAATAAATTATAAAAATGTGATAAAAAATTAGTTTCTATTATTTTGCTTGCTGTAGCATCTTTGTCTTTCCTTCAAATTCGTTGAAATTTTATCAGTCTTAGGAAAATAAAAAAAAATATTTTTGCTGAACGGGGATTCGAACATCGAACTACAGCGTGCAAGGCAAGTGTATAAGCCACTAAGATAATGTGCTAATAATAAATTGCTCGTCTATTTCCTATATAATGGAGAACATATAAGTAGTTGTAAAATGAATGGATTTTATATGAAATTCCATTTGGCACGTAATTATGCGATTTATCTTTTTATGATTCTTCAATAAGCAAATGTACTATACGGTTAGATTTTCAGGGTTATTGTAAGAATTTGTCAATGAACAAAGAGAAAAGTTTTAATCCTTGCGTACGAAATGCCAAATTTTAGTCCTAAATTATTGAAAATCTACTAGATTCTGTGAAAAAATAGCTTTGATTGAAAGGGCTAAGGATTTTGCTTGTACTAATGGATCAAAGCAAGTCCAATCTATTGTTAATGTGCAGATACCGTGAACAGAAGTGTTTTTTAAATAGCAGTTTACAATAGTTTTTGTCTTAAAAGTGATAAAAATATTCCAATTGTTTTTATAAATCAATTTATAAAGTGATAAATATTCGTCATTCCACAAGTTTTTGCCGAGTAGTCTTTAAATAAAGGTAAGTTTAGTTAAAAAGTTGAATGGGTGCTTATTATTTTGTTAATAAAGTTAATTAAAAAAAAAACTTAAAATAAAAAAAAAAACAAGATTCGCATTCTGTGAGTGCTAATGCAGTGTTCATAGAGTAGTGGAATTTGCATTTACAGTAGGCGTCCAATATTTCTGCGGTGACCATTCGTCCCGTATTTCCCGGGCAGTTCTGTTTTTTTTTTAAGAAATAAGGGACGTACAAATGTCCCATATTTAAGTTTTAGACACGTATTTGTCCCGTATTTGCATATTAACTTTTTCCTTTAAATAATGTTTAAACATTTTATTATTTTGAAAATTTCGTAATTTCTTATCACTAACTTCAAGCAGTTGAAATTTGAGCAATTCTTCGTAATGTACATTCCTGGCCAGATATCTTTTGCAAATAGTAGAGATTCAAATGATTGGACGGTGAATTTCAATTTTAATGAACAGTTTTTCAAATTGCAATTTTTACATTGATGTCTCTTTAATTCAACATGTTATCTTGACACAGAAGATAAGTCACACGTCCCAGTTGTAATTTTAGCTTTAAGTGACAAAATTAAAATAATTGACGATGGTAAGAAAAGGATGTCAGTAAAAGTGATATCAAGTAAATATGGCGTAAATAAAAGCCAATTTCTTTAGTAAAAACACTTCGATACAATGAATTTTTCAATAGTCTGACTAACCCGTGCATTAATTAGTTCGTTATAGTGGACGTCTACTGTAATTGTAAAATATCAAATATGCGCAATGTGATTAATCTCACAGAAATTTTCTTAGGATTTTGTTGTGTTTTTTTTTAAATTCCAAATTTTTTAATTTATCAATGAACTTAATGTAAGCACCCATCATTTATGTATGTTATTGAATTTACAATTTATAATATGTAGAGCAAGCTAAAATGAACCGTGAATGCATTGTGAACGGATGCATAGTCCCCAATTCCATCGATATTCACACATATCAGTTTCCCAAGCCGTATTCCGAGTTCTTTGATATGTGGATGGAAAATCTCCAAATTCCTCAATCAAAAATTAAACATAATACAAAGATCTGCAGCCAGCATTTTGATCCGTCGTGCATTGGCAATGTACGCTTGTTAAAGGGAGCTATTCCGACATTGAATTTAGGTAATTTACTAAGTATAGGCTTTTTATTATATTTTTATATACAGTAGAAACACGATAATTCGTACCCCTATAATTGGAAAATCTCAAATTGGAAAAAACAAATTGTTGGCCTCTTAAAAAATCTATTTTTGATGAAATTTTTTGTGTTTTTCGTGGTCAGTTTATTCGTTGCTTTACAAGAGGTGTATGACAAAATAGATGTAGCGTGAAATGGCAAACAAGCGTACGCAAAAAACATTGTTACGTTTTTATTTCTGAAATCATAATGTTGATAAACACGATTTTTAGTCTTTGATAACTATGGAAATTTTAACCTCGATAAATCGCAAACCCCTTTAATTCGTAAAAAACTGCTGGTCCTTTGCGATTACGAATTATTGGGACTCTACTATATTGCCCATATTATTATATGCATCACATACAACAGTTTTATTGAATAGGTCACTCTGATGAGAATATAAATCTTCCTCTGATAAATTCACGAGGAAAATGTAGGAAATGCTCAGTGGGTGGTTGCAATAGCACTTCTGGGGACTTTGTGCTTTATTCTTTCCCCACTGACCCAGAAAGAAAAAGAAGTTGGATTGAGGCGTGTGGTTTGGAAAATAGCAACGAGTTGCGTATTTGCAGTAACCACTTTAACCCATCTCAACTCACGAACAGCAAAACAAGGTACAAAGACACGGCATTCCCTGAGTTAAAAATGCAGAGAGAGCGCAGTGCATTTGATGAAATTGTAGTTGGTCAGGAATTGCAAGAACGCAAATCGCAGTATTGCGAGAATTGCAAAAAATATTGTAAACTGGCTGACTACAACCAAAAACAATGTAGCATGCGTGAAACTGAGCTTGCCGAAGAGCGGACAAAAAGCCAGGGATTGCAAGATAAAATTGCAAATTTGCAAGGAAAACTCGAAGCCTTGCAAAGTGAGATGGAGGATATGAGGGGGGAGTGCTACTCTTGTCATATAACGCCGTCAAAGGATGCTAGCACTTCGGCAATTGATTTTGCCAAAATAATAACGAGTGAAAAGCGGACCTTCTACTCGGATACTGTAAAGGAAATATGTCAGGCAATAAACCTGCAGTCCTCTCGAGCATATAGATTTATGAGAGACCAGCTGAACTTTCAACTCCCTAGTGCCGCTTCCCTTCACAGATGGCGGCCTGTAAAAACCATCTCTCCTGGTATTTCTCCAATTATGGACAAAATATTCAAGGACATGGCGGCGAAAATGAACACTGAAGCAAAGTATTGCGTGCTCCTCTTTGATGAACTCGTCATCCGCAAGAGTTTGGATTACGACTCATCGGCGGATCTCATCAAAGGCTTCACGGACTGTGGAGGAGCGACGCGTACCGCAAATATTGCCGACACTTGCTTAGTGTTCATGTTGAAGGGAGCGGTACATAGCTGGAAGATGGTTCACAGCATTTATTTCACGAAAAATGGCATTGGTTCCCAAATGCTTAAAAATATTTTTCATGAAGTTATTGATTCAGTTCAAAAGTCGGGCTTTTTACTGAAAACAGTAATTGCTGACCAGGGTAGCGCGAACCGAGCATTGTTCAGCAGCTTAACTTCCAAATTTTCTCAAAACCATTTCATGGCAAATGGTCATAAAATTTATGTCATGTATGACTATTGCCATTTGCAAAAAAGCATGAGGAACACTTTGCTTGGTGGCGATATCACCACCAAAGAGGGGGTTGCAAGTTAGAAGGTGTTGGTAGAAGTTTATAATATAAACAAATCTAAGTGTCTTCGGATGTTGCCAAAGGTGACAGATAGGTATATTTTCCCACAATTGTTTGATAAAATGCGCGTTATTTTAACCACCCAGGTACTCAGTAATTCATTTTTTGTAGCTGTTAAGTTTTGTTTGGAGAACGGTCTCTTGACCAATCCCCGAAAAATAGCGAACGCAGTTGCAACAATGACTTATTTAAAGAAGTTAAATGATGGTTTCGATTATTGCGACAGCAAAAATTTGAACGAAAAAAATTTCAAAAAACGACCGGTTACAAGGAATTGCGAGAAAATTGACAAAATTAAGAAGTTTCGATATTATCTGGCAGAGCTATCTCTATCAGACAGAACACAGTCGGCTAATGTAAGCATTCCGGGTTTTGTGTTTACACTAAATTCTATGATATGCTACATAGAAGACATGTTTGAGAACCCAAATTTCTCATTTGTTATGCTAGGAAGACTTAACCAAGACTCTCTTGAAAATTATTTTTCAATTTTGAGGAGACAATTAGGCAATTCTAGGAATCCATCGTCAAAAGAAATTGAAAGTGTTACAGCTAGATTAATGTCGATGAAATTGCTAATGCAAAATTATCGATTTCGTAATAGTAATTGTGAGAATTACAATGAAGATTTGATGCTAGACTGGAACTTCGAAGTGGAAACTGAATCCTCTGCGGAAGTTCCACAAAATGATTTGACCCAATCGAAGGATTGTGCAATGCCATTATGTGAGGTTTCCGCAGAAGAAGCACCTGGTTCAATTCCACTGACCGAAGTGGAAAAAGGTGTCGCACGGTATGTCGTGGGATATGCGTTGAGAGCAAAGCTCACGAAAAGAATCAAATGTGCTTCGTTTAAAGACAATCTTCGGAAACTGGATGGCTTGTCATTGGATTTCGAGGATTTTATTAATAAACTATAGCGACAATCATCTCTGTCTTCATAATCCTTCAGATATATTTTTTGAAATATGCGAAAAGCATATTTCTATTTATAAAGATATGTTTGACAAGATGTGTCACGAAAGATGTGTCAAGGAAAGGATTACGAATGCATGCATTGCACAAACTAGCCTGGAGTATCCAAGTTTATTTGACAGGCCCGATCCATGCTATGAACATCGGTGCATCATCTTGAACCACTTGATTTCGGTATTGCTGAACAACAATTCAAGATGGTTGTTAGAGAAGAAGAAGGCCGAAAGCGTGGAATTGAAACGCAACAAAATGAAACTAAAACTTCACTTTGCAAAGAGTGAAGCATCCTTATTTTTTAGAGTTGTTCAGTACTATCTGCAGAACTAAAAACGCTACACAGATGAAATTCTTCATTTTTTTAACGTTAGTCTGTGTATTGTAAGAGCATGGACCGAACCGAGCGATTGTCACTTATCTTTGATTCTTTTGGTGCATTTACTTCACATATTATTTTGGTCTAGTTATCAATTATCAACATTCGTACAATTTTTACGAACTCGATATTTACGCGTATACATTTTCATAGGCATTTTAGGGATTTATTTGGTAAATAAAGCACTAATGCAACTATTCTTTGTTCTTGGTGACTGTTATTTACTTAATTATGTAAATTTTTCTAAGTCCATAACTTTGACGTATTGAGTTTTTGTCATTTAATGTTGCTGCCACTTTATCGCTACCTGATTTGTACTGCTGCCTGTACGTGAAACATGGCGTGTCCTTATATTGAACAGTTGAATCTATGTTTTTATGTTTCCTGTCAAATTTCGAAGTCTGCATATTTTTGTGAGTTTTATCTGTTTCTATCAGAACTTGTCAACTAAATTCCAATTTGTAGCTTTAAATTTTTTTGCTTATGTCGGTTTACGCTAGCCATTTTGGATCAGTTTTTCAATTACTTATAATACTTTTGGATGAATTGGTACTTTTGCTGTGATCGCTGTCCACAGATTTTTACACGTCCCAAAAACTCGCTCGTTATATTGCATCACCGCTCTATAAATAACATTGTGCTGGAAGGTAATTTCCACCAATGGTTGAGAATAGCATTTTCAACATATAACAAAATTCGTTCGCTACGCAATGAATTTTTTCATCAGATCTATCACCGTTCACGAAGTAACATTTTCGCCAAAGTCAACATTTTGCTGGAAGATAATTTCCACCAATGGTTGACAAAACGAATTTTTTGTTACTATTGTTGCCAAAGTCTACATTGTGCTGGAAGGCAATTTCCACCAATGATTGACTTTTTCTATCATCAAAGTCGTAAGTCATAAAAAATAACATTTTTCCGTCGCATAAAACATAACAATGTATTTTCAGATCAATGACTGTTTTTCACATAAAAAGCATTTTTCAATGCTAAAAAAATCTATTTCTTTATGTTATGGATTTTTTTTTCTCCTGTTATCGCTCAAGAAGTGAATTTACATAATGCTTCATATTATGCCCAAAGTCATTTCAAACAATTCTTCAACATTGAACTCGTCCGTTAGTTAAAAAAAAATTAAATAAAATTTGCATCTCATAATGTTATGAAATTTCAGATCAATTACTAACTTTTTGATCGCTTTTTCAAGAATGCTTTTTTGGGAAATAAATGATCACTAATTAACTGAAGCTATATTTAAACACCTGTCATTGTTCGTAAGTCGCAGTACAACTTTACTTTTTTCATTACTTAATTTATATATTTACAGCTCAATCAATGATCAATAAACATGTATGTACAATAGGGTGGTTCAAAATGCAATACATGTTCCGATTTTTGGTGCTCAGGCCCAAAAATATATCTTTAGCCCATGGACTATTGTACCAAAATTTCAACCGAATCGGACCATAGGAAGGCGTGTCAGTGGGCCGATTTGTATGATTTTTGTGCATTTTCGAGATGATTTTTTAGTATTATTTCTTATAATTATATATTCGTGGCTATCATTTTTTACGGGCTCAGTATGATGTGAAATATGTGTAAAAATTGTAAATCAGAAAATCTCCACAAATTTGAGCATTGATTCATTGACACGAATGTTAAAAATGCTAAAAATTCTGACATACTTCCAATTTGCCCATTCGAAACCATAACTATTTTATATTTTTCGGCCACGGCACTATGCGCAATCGATTGGGAATCTTTTTTTACACAGAAAATGATATGTCAATTATTTTTTGTACCAACGATGCGATCTGGAGAAATATTTGATTAATAAATGCGAGCATTTTGTCATAGGAAAATAAAGATTTTTAGTTTATTTTTGTTCAAGCAACGCTAATATTTCACATTTGTCCATTTTTTAGATTTTTTTCAGTTTTCGGCGGCCATTTAAAGTAATTTTTAAAACTGATCTTCGTCCTTCATTATCTGTTTGTTGAAATTTTGCAAAGACCAATTGTTCTTTCCGCGGCGTCATTCACAACAAGGATTTTCTGGAAAAAGGCCCCATTCGCTGGCCAAATGACGAATCGTACAAGTGTTCGAAGGTTGTGGCCCAAAAATTACATATTGTGAACGAAACCGCAAAAAGAACGATTGATCTTGTGCAAAATTTCAACAAACAGATAAGGGAGCACGAAAACCAGATTCACAAAATACTTAAAGTTGCCGCCGAAAACTGAAAAAAACCTACAAAATGGACAAATGTGAAATATTAGCGTTTCTTGAACAAAAATAAACTAAAAATCTTAATTTTCCTATGACGAAAATGCTTGCATTTATTAATCAAATATTTCTCCAGATCTCATCGTTGGTACAAAAAATGTTTGACATATCATTTTCTGTGTAAAAAAAGATTCCCATTCGATTGCGCATAGTGCCGTGGCCGAAAAATATAAAATAGTTATGGTTTCGAACGGGCAAATTGGAAGTATGTCAGAATTTTTAGCATTTTTAACATTCGTGTCAATGAATCAATACTCAAATTTGTGGCGATTTTCTGATTTACAATTTTTGCACATATTTCACATCATACTGAGTCCGTAAAAAATTATAGCCACGAATATACCTCGAAGTTGATATTTTTTTTAATTAAAAGAAATAATACTAAAAAATCATCTCGAAAATGCACAAAAATCATACAAATCGGCCCACTGACACGCCTTCCGATGGTCCGATTCGGGTGAAATTTTGGCACATGGGCTTCATGAATGTTTTCAGGCCTGAGCACCAGAAATGTACATTGAACATATATTAAGGCGCACAACGGAAGGCGTAGCAGCATCAAACTAAAAATTGTCCTTGCTCAACTCGAGGAAAACAAAATTTCCTAAACACCATAATTCAACCGAACTTGTTTTGAATTTTTGGATTTTTTAATAATTTTAAAAGTTCCATGAAAAATTTAAATCAATAACTAATTACTAAAGTACTATCATTTAGTAAAATTTGTTTTGAACTTTTCTAATTTTCAATAATAATAATACATAATTAATTACATATATAAATTCAAATAGAATTTGCTATATTAATGCCGAATTCAGAAAATGACTTCGCATATGCGACGAAGCTTTTCAAAATAAGGGATGATTTTGTATTCATGCACAAAAACAAATAAGATCAGCAAAAACCAAACAAGCGCATACATACATATGTGTGTGTGTGTGTGCAGGTTTTTGCTTCGCTTATGCTGCAATGGAAATCCTACTTAAGTAAAAATTAAATTTTTTATGTGTTTATAGACATATTTTATATTTTTCATAATTTATCATTTAACTTAAATTCCCAAAAACAAACCTAAAGATATCAACCAAAAATAAAATAAAATAACATAAGTTAATTCGATGAAAACACTTCGTTTCAATGATTTAGCATTGTTGTCAAATTCCCATAATGACGTACCAAATTTAATTTCATATGAAATCCATTAATATGAATTGCATATAAAATTAATTAATATTTCAAAGAAATAGTGGGCCCGTTTAATTACGACAAGTAATACAAAATACGATACGAACGAAAATGAAAACGATTGCAAACAAACGAGTGTAGTTAATTCTTCTTTTTCAATTTCGCTCATATTCGACTACTTTTTTGAGTAAAAATTCTCCTGTGCATCTTGATTTCACGGCGAAGTTTTCGACCATTTAAGTATTCCTCCTCAACGTCGCAACATTTTTTGTTTAGACTCATCCATGAAATCTCTTTTTATTATTTATTCTCTTTGCATGAATGCAATTGAATGAATTTATTAATATGGTCCAAGGAATAAATGTTAGAAAAAATTTACCCATCATGCTGTGGGGCTCGGACAACACAAACATAAAGACCAACAACCATTAAGCTACAAAATTAACTATAGTTATTTTTCAATCTAAGCTTGAGTTGACCTTTTGACAAGCTAATATCATATACATACATCGCAATTATTAATAAGAGTAGTCATGCGATTAAAAGGAGCAAACTCTGAGATATTTGATTTCAAAAGTCAAAAGGTACATCTGTACCACCATCCCTCCCACTAGGGTTAATCTTGCAAACGGACCCACTATTTCTTTGAAATATTAAATTTTTGCCTGCTTAAAAGGCTCAGCCTTTGTCCGGAATCTTTCTTGGATTTGATGTTATAGGTAAGGATTTAAGAAATACTCAAGAGACTGAGTACGTGCTGAGTTTTCGGACGAAATTCGTTTTCTGCTTACCGGATCAACAAGGCCTATTACATACAACTTTTTTTTCTCCCATGTTATTTTCCAAAATGCATTAAAGATGGCTTTCCTAGCATTCGCACTAATAAGCGAACAGTACCGGTTGCGGCTTTGCTCCCAACACTTTGACGTAAAAGATTGTCCAAGCTGTCTTTCGACCCTTTGCCACAAACCGCCTATATATGAATAGGAACTCAAAACGAAGACCACTTACGCGCTCCGACACAAGATATGCTCTAATTGTTACTTTGTAAAATTGGTATTTACACGGAATTTTGAATTCAAAATCCTTTGGAAATTCAAAAGCTACTACGCTATCTATTGCAATTTAAATTTTTTCAAATTGATAACTACTTTCCAAGAAAAATCATTTAGGCCTTTTAACATATAAAAAAATGTTGAATGCATTTAGGGCTTTTTAATATCAGCTAATAAAGTTGGTATTTTTTGTGTCATCGTTCCAATTTTTTGGGTGAAGGTGTATTTGAGGTTGGTAATCAGGAATATGTAATAAACTGGATTTAGGAAAAAATGTCAATTAGGGCCGTTGTACAAGTGAGCGACGATATGTACTACATATATTTTTTTGATTTGCTTTTTATTTTTTTAATGGAATTTCATTTCATTTTTCATTTATTATTATTATATCATTTTTACAAAATGCTTCAAAGCATTATATATTACGGAAAAAAAATTATACTATATATTTTTAATACAAATGTATAGACAAATTAAAAAATGTTTATTCAGTAATCTAATGTTAAGTATCCTAATGTAAAACTGTTCATGTACTTGTATTTTTTAGGTTATCAAAAAGTTTTTTCCGAAATTGTGTTGACGATCCTATAACTTGCAGTTCGTGTGGAAGATTATTCCATAAGCGAATTGCAGTAACAAAAAAAGAGCGTTCCATTACTGAAGAACTGTGTCGCGGTATGATTATCTTTGTACCCCTACGAGACTGCGCGAAACGTAAAAATTAAAACAAGTAACCCGGGCAATTGTTATAGATAATATTATGCAGTTTGATTATATTCCTATAAGCATAGTATTGATTAAGATCTAAGCCCACTACCGAGCTCTTAAGATGAGTAACACTAACAAACCGTGGTATACCATATATAAATCGTATGCAGTCATTGAATGCTACAGTCATTTTACGCTTGCAAACTGAATCCATACATGGATAAACTGAGCAGTTAAAAATAAAAAAAGGTAGTAATAAACTTTTAAAGAGGTGCATTTTCATACTACAGGGCAATGAGTAAGCTGATATCCTGAGACTTCTTAGTCCATAGTATATTCGCCTAATACTTTCAGTAGTAGCATCACAGCAATTTAAAGAGCAATTAATTTTATACCCTAAGTACTTGATGCAATCAACATATTGAAGTACATTACCATCAAGAAAGAGTTTTGGCAAATCATTTGAGACCACTGCTTGTTTAGAGCAAACGATACTTGAACATTTTGATGGATTAAGCTTAAGTTTATTATTAACTGATCACTCATGAATACTATTTAAATCTTCATTAATTCTTGCAACACAGTCCTCAATTAGTCCTGTAGGTCGAGAGAAATAAATTAGCACATCATCAGCATACATATGTGTGCTACAATTTGTTACTATACTTGGCAGATCATCAATAAAAATCGAAAATAAAAGGGGCCCAAGAACGGAGCCCTGTGGTAAACCGCAATTAGCTATTAAAGGATTAGAAGAACCTTGAAGTGTAACTATGGTGAGCATCCTGTCACGTAAATAATTATAAATTAGTCGTATCGATGATCTGGAAAAGCTAAAACTATTTTGAAGTTTTTCCAAGAGAATTGCACGATCAACGCAATCAAATGCTTTGGAAAAGTCAAGCATAACCCAAATACAGAGATTTTCATTATCTAAAGCCAATCTCATATCTGAAGTCACTTTAATGACAGACGATTCACAGCTGTGTTTTTCACGAAAACCAGACTGCCATTTACAAAGCAAATTATTACGTGTTAGATAATGTTGCATTTGATTAAACAAAATTTTTTCAAGAATTTTTGACATAAATGGCAGAATACTTATAGGCCTATAGTCGGACGGACAAGTTGGATTCGATTTTTTGGGCAAGGGCACAATCCGAGCTGATTTCCAAATAATGGGGAACTGACTCTGAGCTATACAAAAATTGATGATATAGAAGTATAACTGGAAGGATCAGCTTTAAGAATCTTGGACAAATATTGTCGGAACCTATAGCCATTGATTTAATAGCTTTAATAGAATCCACTAAGTCACGCAGACTAGCGCAACTAAACGCAAAGCCATTATTATCATCTGAATCATTTAATATATTAATGGGTAATAGGTTATTGGAATCAGGAGTATTGTATTGCGCAATTTCTTCTGGCTTAAATGAACAGCCAAGGTCAGACTTGCTTTTAGTAATGCCCATTTTTTTGAGATTATTCCAAAGCCTTTTGGAATCTAAGTTTGGGCTCAGTTTGTCACACAAAAAATTACGCTTTGCTTTACGAATTAGAGCAATCACCCTATTTCTAGATGTAAGATACTGTTTCCTATTATATTCGGATGGATTTCTTTTAAATCGTCTGAAAAAGCATTCTCTTTCACATATATGGACTTTTATTGTATTGGTAAACCAAGGACACGTTTTTGCCTTAACACGCTTCGTCACGGATGGAACATATTGATCATATAATTGCTTGACAAAGTAATTTAGGAAAAACACTTTTTCATCAACCTCTACTAGGTTATAAATTGTAGACCAGCCTATATCAGAGCAAGCATTATAGAGCTCTTGGTAGTGAATGTACCGAAATGATCTAAAAGTAACAGTTCTGTAGACTTAAGTAATAACAGGTAAAGCGCAACAAATAAAGTCATGTGAAAAATCTGATGTGGGTGTAATTTGATCAAAGCAGAGAACTTGCTTATTTGCACTTATTATTGCCCTGTAGTATGAAAATGCACCTCTTTAAAAGTTTATTACTACCTTTTTTTATTTTTAACTGCTCAGTTTATCCATGTATGGATTCAGTTTGCAAGCGTAAAATGAATCTAGCATTCAATGACTGCATACGATTTATATATGGTATACCACGGTTTGTTAGTGTTACTCATCTTAAGAGCTCGGTAGTGGGCTTAGATCTTGATCAATACTATGCTTATAGGAATATAATCAAACTGCATAATATTATCTATAACAATTGCCCGGGTTACTTGTTTTAATTTTTACGTTTCGCGCAGTCTCGTAGGGGTACAAAGATAATCATACCGCGACACAGTTTTTCAGTAATAGAACGCTCTTTTTTTGTTACTGCAATTCGCTTATGGAATAATCTTCCACACGAACTGCAAGTTATAGGATCGTCAACACAATTTCGGAAAAAACTTTTTGATAACCTAAAAAATACAAGTACATGAACAGTTTTACATTAGGATACTTAACATTAGATTACTGAATAAACATTTTTTAATTTGTCTATACATTTGTATTCAAAATATATAGTATAATTTTTTTTCCGTAATATATAATGCTTTGAAGCATTTTGTAAAAATGATATAATAATAATAAATGAAAAATGAAATGAAATTCCATTAAAAAAATAAAAAGCAAATCAAAAAAATATATGTAGTACATATCGTCGCTCACTTGTACAACGGCCCTAATTGACATTTTTTCCTAAATCCAGTTTATTACATATTCCTGATTACCAACCTCAAATACACCTTCACCCAAAAAATTGGAACGATGACACAAAAAATATCAACTTTATTAGCTGATATTAAAAAGCCCTAAATGCATTCAACATTTTTTTATATGTTAAAAGGCCTAAATGATTTTTCTTGGAAAGTAGTTATCAATTTGAAAAAATTTAAATTGCAATAGATAGCGTAGTAGCTTTTGAATTTCCAAAGGATTTTGAATTCAAAATTCCGTGTAAATACCAATTTTACAAAGTAACAATTAGAGCATATCTTGTGTCGGAGCGCGTAAGTGGTCTTCGTTTTGAGTTCCTATTCATATATAGGCGGTTTGTGGCAAAGGGTCGCAAGACAGTTTGGACAATCTTATACGTCAAAATGTTGTGAGCAAAGCCGTAACAGGTACTGTTCGCTTATTAGTGCGAATGCTAGGAAAGCCATCTTTAATGCATTTTGGAAAATAACATGGGAGAAAAAAAAGTTGTATGTAATAGGCCTTGTTGATCCGGTAAGCAGAAAACGAATTTCGTCCGAAAACTCAGCACGTACTCAGTCTCTTGAGTATTTCTTAAATCCTTACCTATAACATCAAATCCAAGAAAGATTCCGGACAAAGGCTGAGCCTTTTAAGCAGGCAAAAATTTAATATTTCAAAGAAATAGTGGGTCCGTTTGCAAGATTAACCCTAGTGGGAGGGATGGTGGTACAGATGTACCTTTTGACTTTTGAAATCAAATATCTCAGAGTTTGCTCCTTTTAATCGCATGACTACTCTTATTAATAATTGCGATGTATGTATATGATATTAGCTTGTCAAAAGGTCAAATCAAGCTTAGATTGAAAAATAACTATAGTTAATTTTGTAGCTTAATGGTTGTTGGTCTTTATGTTTGTGTTGTCCGAGCCCCACAGCATGATGGGTAAATTTTTTCTAACATTTATTCCTTGGACCATATTAATAAATTCATACAATTGCATTCATGCAAAGAGAATAAATAATAAAAAGAGATTTCACGGATGAGTCTAAACAAAAAATGTTGCGACGTTGAGGAGGAATACTTAAATGGTCGAAAACTTCGCCGTGAAATCAAAATGAACAGGAAAATTTTTACTCAAAAAAGTAGTCGAATATGAGCGAAATTGAAAAAAAAGAATTAACTACACTCGTTTGTTTGCAATCGTTTTCATTTTCGTTCGTATTGTATTTTGTATTACATGTCGTAATTAAACGGGCCCACTATTTCTTTGAAATATTAATTAATTTTATATGCAATTCATATTAATGGATTTCATATGAAATTAAATTTGGTACGTCATTATGGGAATTTGACAACAATGCTAAATCATTGAAACGAAGTGTTTTCATCGAATTAACTTATGTTATTTTGTTTTATTTTTGGTTGATATCTTTAGTTTTTTTTTTGGGAATTTAAGTTAAATGATAAATTATGAAAAATATAAAATATGTCTATAAACACATAAAAAATTTAATTTTTACTTAAGTAGGATTTCCATTGCAGCATAAGCGAAGCAAAAACCTGCACACACACACACACATATGTATGTATGCGCTTGTTTGGTTTTTGCTGATCTTATTTGTTTTTGTGCATGAATACAAAATCATCCCTTATTTTGAAAAGCTTCGTCGCATATGCGAAGTCATTTTCTGAATTCGGCATTAATATAGCAAATTCTATTTGAATTTATATATGTAATTAATTATGTATTATTATTATTGAAAATTAGAAAAGTTCAAAACAAATTTTACTAAATGATAGTACTTTAGTAATTAGTTATTGATTTAAATTTTTCATGGAACTTTTAAAATTATTAAAAAATCCAAAAATTCAAAACAAGTTCGGTTGAATTATGGTGCTTAGGAAATTTTGTTTTCCTCGAGTTGAGCAAGGACAATTTTTAGTTTGATGCTGCTACGCCTTCCGTTGTGCGCCTTAATATATGTTCAATGTACATTGTACATTAGGCTGGTTCAAAATCGTATGGAAAAATTAAATGCCGTCAAATTTCTGGTGCTCAGGCCTGAAAACATTCATGAAGCCCTTGTGCCAAAATTTCACCCGAATCGGACCATGGGAAGGCGTGTCAGTGGGCCGATTTGTATGATTTTTGTGCATTTTCGAGATGATTTTTTAGTATTATTTCTTTTAATTAAAAAAAATATCAACTTCGAGGTATATTCGTGGCTATCATTTTTTACGGACTCAGTATGATGTGAAATATGTGCAAAAATTGTAAATCAGAAAATCGCCACAAATTTGAGTATTGATTCATTGACACGAATGTTAAAAATGCTAAAAATTCTGACATACTTCCAATTTGCCCGTTCGAAACCATAACTATTTTATATTTTTCGGCCACGGCACTATGCGCAATCGAATGGGAATCTTTTTTTACACAGAAAATGATATGTCAAACATTTTTTGTACCAACGATGAGATCTGGAGAAATATTTGATTAATAAATGCAAGCATTTTCGTCATAGGAAAATTAAGATTTTTAGTTTATTTTTGTTCAAGAAACGCTAATATTTCACATTTGTCCATTTTGTAGGTTTTTTTCAGTTTTCGGCGGCAACTTTAAGTATTTTGTGAATCTGGTTTTCGTGCTCCCTTATCTGTTTGTTGAAATTTTGCACAAGATCAATCATTCTTTTTGCGGTTTCGTTCACAATATGTAATTTTTGGGCCACAACCTTCGAACACTTGTACGATTCGTCATTTGGCCAGCGAATGGGGCCTTTTTCCAGAAAATCCTTGTTGTGAATGACGCCGCGGAAAGAACAATTGGTCTTTGCAAAATTTCAACAAACAGATAATGAAGGACGAAGATCAGTTTTAAAAATTACTTTAAATGGCCGCCGAAAACTGAAAAAAATCTAAAAAATGGACAAATGTGAAATATTAGCGTTGCTTGAACAAAAATAAACTAAAAATCTTTATTTTCCTATGACAAAATGCTCGCATTTATTAATCAAATATTTCTCCAGATCGCATCGTTGGTACAAAAAATAATTGACATATCATTTTCTGTGTAAAAAAAGATTCCCAATCGATTGCGCATAGTGCCGTGGCCGAAAAATATAAAATAGTTATGGTTTCGAACGGGCAAATTGGAAGTATGTCAGAATTTTTAGCATTTTTAACATTCGTGTCAATGAATCAATGCTCAAATTTGTGGAGATTTTCTGATTTACAATTTTTACACATATTTCACATCATACTGAGCCCGTAAAAAATGATAGCTACGAATATATAATTATAAGAAATTATGAATTGTCTAAATGTACGAAAATGTATTGAAAATGTGCTTAAAATTTGGCGAATGTACTGAAAACTTGTCGAATGTACTGAGAACGATTTTTCAGGACGCAAATGTACCGAAAAAAGTACAAATGTACCAAAATGCCAGCACTGATGCAGTGGCGTAGCTGAGAGTTGAGGGGCCCACCCGCGAAAATCTTAGTGAGGCCCCCTTGAAACACTTTTTTTATCTTCGAATGAGTAAACACTAGGGATGTCAATTTTCTGACTTTTTCTGATCCCGGGACTTTCGGAATCAAAAAATGTAATCCCGGGATCTCAGGATGATCCTGAAACTTAGGCATCTCTAATTAAATTGAGTATTGTAATATAGTATTCTAAAATGAAAATATCTTAATAAAAATTCAATAAATTTATTGCATAATTTACTGAATTTACGTGTGTGTCAGCTGAGTTGCCAGGTTGAAATCGAAGAATTAACGGCCTGGCAAAAAAAAATGTTGTGTGAGCTTTTTTTGGCTCATCAAATATTTGAATGAGATCGAATTTTTAAAATTTTTCAATTTTTCGTAACATGAATATCTGAGACCTTTCGAAAAAATTAACGGTTTTAGCCTCCAATTAACGACTTAACGGCCTCCTCCGCAGCCAACGGCTTTACCATTCAATTAACGGCCACCTGGCAACCCTGTGTGTAAGTCATTTATGGAATTATTTTTTTTACGTTTGCGCACACTACCATCATATTTAAAGTTTGTAGAATATGGTGTTGCCAACGCTTTATTTCCAATGTTGTAAATTTACATTTTTTTGCACATACTTAAAAGGGAATACGAAACGACAAAATTTATACATATAATTAAACTCGTTTGCTAAAAAATTTGTTTTCATAAATCCCGGGACTTGCGTCTGGATATTCGGGACTTAAAAAAGTCCGGGATCCCGCAATCCCGGGATCCCGAATTTACACCCCTAGTAAACACCGAATCAACCCAGCACGTGCAGTTTTTTAATAATTAAATATGCAAACCTAAGAATCAACCCAGCTCAATCTATTTATTGATCGTTGAATCTGTAAACCCAAGTAACCGAAACGACCCAATTCGTGACGTTCTTGCAATCCTAAGTAACCGAATCAACCCAGCTGCACGGAAAAAACACCAACTCAAATTTTATTAAAAATTAATAGGAGATTATAAAAATTAAAATCTGAAAACAAATATTACTCTTTTATAGTAATAAACAGAAAATCCTTATTAAAAATTCTATTCTAGTTTGTAAATATATTTATTTTACATTTTTTAATAAGTGCATATTAAAAATTATTTTCTTCATTTTAATTATCACCTAAAAACTTTGAAATTTTACAAAGAATTTATTAAATTTTAATAAATTGCCACATTAGAATTTTTATATATTTCATATTGTAATATATGATTCCCGCTTTATAATTTTTAAAAAGTAGTTATAGAAAAATTATTTCAGGATTATTAATTTCTATTATATTGAATTTTATTTCTCTTTTGTGTTTAATTTGTACTCTGTTTGAGTTCTCAACATGTTCAGGCAAAAAAAATAAATATATAAGGCTTGCCAACTCTTACTAATTGGCTTTGAAGTAATGTGTTGAACAGAATTGGGACGGGGTCGGGGAACCGGCAACGGAAACTCGCTGGCCGTCCCAATTTTGTTCAGCACACAAAAAATTTAAAAAATAAATTTCAGTTATTATTATTTCATCATAAAAACTTTATAATGTGCTTTTTAAAAAATAGTACAGTCCTTTTAAAATATAATAAATTATTGCAGAAATTTTAAAATCTACTTTGTAAAAATTAAAAACTTGCATTCGAAAAATTAATGCCTGCTTGATACAATTTTTATATTACGCTTAGTAATTTTTAATAGACTCCCGAACCGTTTTTAAATTACTAAATTACCTACTAATTTTTCTTAAATTTTGATTAATATTTACAATAAATTCGAGTTCCGTTTTTTCCGTGTGGTACAATTGATTTGATCGTTGAATCTGCAAGCGTAAGAAACCGAGTTGATCTAACTGGTGCAGTTTGAGAGACAACAGGACCCACTGTAAAATCATTTATGAGGCCTCCCCCAAGACTGAATTCAGCGGTATTATCAGCTACTTTTTCAGCATTTTTATCAACGAAGATAATTTCTGAGATGATTTTTGAGCATCCTCAACCCTTGATTTTTTTTTTCTTTTCTGAGCACCACTTAGGTATGAGCGTTTCATTTTTTTACTCAAAAAAATATTCACCAAGTTCACACGCGATTGTATTGACGATATACTAATTTAAAATGAAGACGCAACTGAAGACACAACGTAATTGAAATGAAGTGCAACTGAATTGAACGATTGATGTATTTGATTGAGTAGGCCGTGCCATTATTCAGAACACCTGCATACAACCAAAATGCAAAGCTCTTTGAACGCACGAAGTGTGTCGATTCTTGCACGATTTTCGATCGGTACCCGGTAGAAAGCAATCAACGTAATTTTTCTCGCTATAGAAAGCAAGGCTTTGGTAATTGATCAGTGCATTCAGTGGCGGAATAAGCGTATAAGCACAACAAGCACGTGCTTGGGGCCCCCACGGGCTTGGGGCCCCGCCTCCTTTTCTGTACTAGCGTTTTTTAGAAAACGTGTTTTATATAAGCAAGCTCGGGCACGTACTAGGAAGAAACAAGTAAATGATGGAAATGCAGCTCAAGTTGATTTGAGTCCGAGAGATAAATTCCGCATCGAAACATTCAGTGTAATAATTGACACACTTATTTCTCAAAGGCAAATAAGAGGTAACGTATACAATGACGTCTCAAAAAAATTTTCATTCCTTGTTGATCTTGATAAGTCACGTACAGAATATCAAAAAGATATTGAATCGCTTTTAACGGCTTCCCCGGTAGACCTTGATAATAATTTCCTTGGCGAATTGAATCATTTCCATAAATATGTTCGGGTGAAATACGAGCCGTCAGAAATAAATATCACTCATTCTAATTTGTATAAAATAATCATTGATGATAAATTGAAGTGCGTTTTCCCAAACATAGAAGTGGCATTTAAAATATTTTACAGTTTAATGATCACAAACTGCTCGGCTGAACGATCCTTCTCGCAATTAGAAAGATTAGAGAATCCACAAAGAACAAAAATTTGCCAAGACAAGCTTAATTCTTTAGCAATAATGTGTATTGAGGCTGACATACTTCGTCAGACAAATTTTGACGATGTAATTAATCTCGGAGTTTGCTCTGAATAAAGCAAGAAAAAAAATGTTTTAAATCTAAAATTACCTACTGTAAATTAAATAGAATCTAACTTAATATAAACTTTATTTATTATGAAAAATTTATTTCGGTTAGTTTTATTTTCATCCTTCAAAATCCAAGCAACAAAGAGCCTACTGAGTGCATTGCTTGACAAATCTGAAAAAATAGAAAATCTTTCCACGCTTATTTCTCAGCTTTTGGTTACCCGATCTCAAAGCTGATAGTTTCAGCACACTCTGCTCGATGAGTACTTTAATTTGATACTTAATGCTGTATCTATTTTAGATCCCAATTAAAAAAACAAGCGTTTAAAATTTTGCGGTACAAATTTTTCAAATGACCCCCACTAAGGAAGTTTCACTTCAAAAATTTGCACAAGCTGGGTCGATTCGGTTACTTGGATTTGCAGATTTAGTTATTTAACATTCATATTTTTTCGCGGTAGCTCGCGGGGCCCCCTTAGGCTCGGGGTCCCCCGCACCGCGGGATTTGCGGACACTCAGCTACGCCACTGCACTGATGTAGATCTGTATGTAGGCCTATGTAAAAAATTTCAAGCTGAACCAAGAAAAAAAAGAAGAATTTCATACCTGATTAGAAACAATTAAAGAAAAGTACAGTTATAATGCATTGGGAATTGATTTTTAGTCTTGAAGTAGTGCATTACAAGTGCTTTTATATTTCTGAAAAGTTGGAGTATTTATTGTTTCTGCATTCACAATTTATGGAGATTTTTTGCATAAAATTCAGTTGGTTCTATCCTGATGAACGACAGTGTATGCTGTCTGTACGAAGCACTTTGTAAAATGTGGGCGGGTTTCAAAAACGGGGTGTGTCACCTCTCGTACAACAAAACCACTTAAAGTGCTATATCTTGGAGCCTATGGCAGGCTACAAGCTTAAAATTTAATATATGGCAGTATTTAGTTTGTACTTAGCCACTCGAAGAATGTGGGCGTGGTTTGAAAATAGGGTGGGGCACTTCCCTTATAAATAAAGCACCTAAAGCGCTATATCTTGGTACTTATGGCAGCTACAGGTTCGAAATTCGGTACTTGTATATATACTGTCTTCGCTTAACACCCTGCAAACGTGGGCGGGATTTAATTAAGGGGCGTGGTAGCTATGATATAACAAAATCACTTAAAATGCTCTAATATAACAAAATCGCTAAAACGCTATCTCGAAACCTATGGAAGCTATTAGCTTCAAATTTGGTATTGAGATGTAAATTGCTCACTTTCAGCCACTCGAAAAATGTGAGCGTGGTTTAAAATCAGGGTGTGACACCTCCCATACAACTAAAATACTTAAAACGCTATATCTTGGCACCTATGGTAACTTTTTTTTACGTTTTAGTAAAAAGTCGTCAATTAAATTGGAAACAAACTGAATGCGCCAGCCGCAGGTATGATCTAGAAAGCTGAAATTTTGGGAGTGTTCCCTCGGATTTAATGCTAAAACATAGGCTAAAATGCCCACAATTTTTTTAAAAAAAAAACTCCCCTTTGCGTGTTTTTTGTCCGCATTTTCAGCTAGATGAAAAATGTAGATGTAGTTTGACAACAGTGGATTGCATCTCCAATACAAATAAAATATCTAAAACCCTATATCTTCGCACCTAAGGCCGACTTTTTCTACGTTTTAGCAAGTCGCTTTTTTCGTCAAATTTCAACGAAATCGGACATAAGCTCTGTCCGCGCCGTTTACAGGTTTGTGATAGGAAGCTCAAATATTGCGACAACTATTTTTATTCCTCAAGCTAAAATATAGGCAAAAAAAAAAATAAATAAAATCCAACTCCAAAACTTTGAAATGACACAGTCTAATATATATATGATTATTTACCTACCTTTTTTATCAAAAAAGTACCTAAAAACGTTAAAAAAAAGTTATTTTTCTTTTAAATTGAGATAAAAGAAAAATCTCTACGTTAAATTATTTTCATTTTCACGCGAGAATGTTTCTTTTGGAATAACAAACAATATCCAAAAAGAAATTTTCATTTAAAATATTTAAAGCGCACCGTGTTGTATGTGGAGTGTTTTTTTTTTTGTTTTTGTTTTTTTGGTTGTCTAATTCTGTTTCGATAGCTATTATTTTCTGCCAAATTTCGCTAGATGTCTGCCATGACGGTGGAGGATCGGTGTTTACCATTAAATGAAGATTTCTCAGCTGTCTTTTTAATTGTACCAGCTTACCACCTCGCTTGTGTTTGGGTTTTTGTTTTGGTGGGATACGAGTTAGTTGTTCCTCTTTAGCGCGTTGCTGTCGTCTTTTGTACTCCCCGATGGTCAGTTTTTGTGGTTGCGCAACTATTGTAGAGGCTGTGTACGTTGGTACTTTATTAATGCCAAGAGATTCCGGCACATACTCATCTGATGGCATGAATTTTTTGCCAGTTTTAGATAAAAACTTGGAATGTAGGACCTGCCTACTTCTATTTTCCGGCGCTTAGAAACGCCAGGGGCAAGCAAACAAAAAAAATGATCCTCAAAGCGCTTCGAGAGTGCTTTTTTAGTTTACGGCGCTTCAAGAGTGCTTTTTTAAAGTTTAGTTAAAAGACAGCCAGTTTTAGGCTATTCAATCGAATAATTCTTTACTGGGATCCGTTACTACTTTTATATAGGAATAACGGTATTCTTTAATTCGTAAACAACAACATATGTTTGACAATAAACATATGTTACCTTAATACATAAATTATCATAGTAATAGATAATCTTAGTAATAGATTATGACATCTTCACGATAGCTTTATTTATAGTAGTAAAATAATACCTAATATTAATAAGTGATAAAATACACTACGACCTCTCATAGTTTCAATTTTATTGTGTTCCATTAACTTTAGTACTCCTGACGTTGCAAAATAAAAAAAAAAAATGATCTATGTTAAACAATGCTTAACTCTCAGCACAACCACAAAAATGCACTTCTTGTTAATCTGAATTAGGGTTACCCTCAACACAAATTTAATTAATAATAATTAAAGAATTAAATCGGTAAAATATGTTTAGTTTCGAAATTCGCGACCGGTTATTTGCAATTCAAAAGAAACAAAAATATTATTTTTTTGCGGTATAAAATACTACTGATTAACATACTTCACTTGATCTAAAGAAAATCTTTTCATTGAATATTGTAGACTTTTTATATAATTTTTTTTTTGTAATTTAATACACCTGTCCCCCGTTTTACAAGGGAGATAGGTTCCTCAGAAACCCGTGTAACTCGAAATTGAAAATATTTGTATGAAAAACCGTGTAAAACGAAAAAAGCCTCAAATGTACTTATTCAGTCATTTATTCAGCGTAAACTAAAAGCAACACACTTAGAAAAACAAAAAATAATCGAAAGTTATGTTCAAAATAATGTCTACTAACATTTTTTGCCGAATTTAAGCTCCACTATTACAGATTTCAAAAATTTAGTTTACCTTGAACTTTAAATCGGTGTTAAAATTATTTATCTACAATATTTTTCCAATTAAAAGAGAATAGTCTTAGCAATGTTTTGAGGATAAACTTTAAGATTTTAGACAGTGAAACTAAATTTAAAATATTTTTTTTGTAGTTTAGTAACTTAATTAATAATGAAAATTAAATCACAGTCTACCACTTTGATAGCATTTTTCATAAGAGCGATTTGACCAAAAAACTATTCGAAATGTTTTTCAATTTGCTATATCAAATACTATGAAAATTTAATTTACAGCAAAATATAATGTTATATGTATGTTCCTAATAATGTATTTGTGCATACAGAAAATCAGAGAAATCGTCTTTATTTTAGATCTGGTACAAGTGTTTTATTTTTTAACAAATGTATATCGTAATTATTCACAAAAGAATTGATTTAAACTGACTTGAAATAAGTGCGTGCGAAGCCAAAATGTTCATTTTGAGCAATATTATGTTAGTTATAAGTGAATATGAATTAATAAAAAAGAGATCAAAAAAAATTTTGGTAGTCGAATTTTTGATTTTAAAAACCGTGTAAGATCGAAAACGTGTTAAACGAGTAGCGTGTAAAACGGGGGACAGGTGTATTTATATTATTTAACACTTCATATTAATCTTTGCAACATTTTTCTTTTAATTTTTACAAAAATGTTTATTTATTATCATGTTTATTTTTGTTATTTTGTTGAATATTATTTAATAACTCACTTTGACATGGCGTTGCTCCCACGTTGAAAGATCTTTCAATGTGTTATAAGCTGTCAGAGATGTTATAGTTATAAAAATAATTTACAGACGATGCTCAGCGTTAACAGCGAAATTTTAACATAGCAGCGTTCTGTATAACGCGAATGCAACTTATGTTTTGATGCAATACATGTTTGAGTGCAACTTGTGGCTTGCATAAAAACATAGTGCGAACGATTTTTGATTGCTACAAAATTATGTTTATGGCTTAAACCATAAGTATGAAGGTTCTATCCCAACTAAAACAAAAATTTAGATTAGACGCGATCTTATTAATTTAAGTTAATTGCAGATAAATATTTTTATTTCTTTTTCTATTCCAAGTAAAAAAAAATTAATTATTCATTTTTGCATTATCGAATTTATATTTTGAGTGCATAAAAGAGAATGTTTAGGTGCATCACAGTGTGTTTACATACGAACATATATATTTTTATTTTTCCCTTTTGTTTGTTTGCTCGCATAAAACATGTGTATATACGAACATTTGTATGTACCTACATATTTTTTCATGCGAATGATATGTAAATTTCGAAATAACTGTGACGATCTCGTTTATGAATCCAAAATGATACAAATGCACATTTATCTTTTACACTTTAATTTAACAAAAAAAAAAACAATTTGAGAACACTTTATGCCGATTAGTTTACGCCCATTATTTTAAGAAAATTTTATTTAGGAAGTAGAAACATTAATTATAATTAAAAATAATTATAAATAAACCACTTTTTACGATTTTTCTATATTTTTTTTTTTCTAGCAAAATTTAACTTTTACTTTTAATGCATATTTTTATTTGCAACTTTTTTAGCTATATTTTATTAAATTATTCCTAACTTTCGCGACCTTATGGGATGATTTTTTTTTGTTTCTAACAAAATCTAACACTTTTAGCACAAATGCATTTTTTTCTTTGACATTTTCTAAGCTATTATTTTAAATTTTCTAACACTTATTTTAATGTTTTTGAGTCTTTTTCGTGTGAACATACCCTGATGCTTTTCAGATTAAATTTTCGAAATTTTCCAGGTTCACTTAAATTTTGTAGCAATTATCTTCCTTTTAATTATCTTTGAATTATGAAGATTCTTGATGAAGGAAAATAAATTATTTTCTATATAGGATACTCAGTATCATGTTGACTGTACTTTTACTTCAAAAAACTAAACTTTTAAATTTTGGTTAACTTAGGTGTTACGCGCTGCCTATTAAACAAACTAAGGACGATCTCGCATAATTTTCCCGGCTAGAGTCGTGGTTTCCCCACACAGCATTTGTCCGCACGCATAGAAAAATTATAATACACAAAATCCGGGGAAAATATCCCAAACGGGGAGCAAAACCCCACTGGTCCCTATTAGTTACTTTTACGTTGTCTTTCGTTACTGCACATCGCCGCTAAAATTCCACCCCAGCATCCTCTCGAAATTTACGCCCTAGCAAATCTTCATATCTCCTTTTTTTCAATTAAAAGATATAATTTTCCGTTTCAATTTTCATTTTAATTTCAAACGTAAAAATTTCGAATTTTCTTTTTTCTCTTATTCCTAACAGATTTAAATGTATTTTATTTAAAATGATTAAATAATTAAAGAAATATGTAGATGAATAAGTATTTTAGTACCAAACTAAAACCATACTTAAATGTATTTAAAAAAAATTTTACATACTTTGAAATTTTTGGGTCAATTTTTAATATTATATTACTTTAGGCTGTAGATGTTTTTGACCAGAGGATTGTAATTACACTAAAAAATTAATAGTCAATTTTTCCCCTACGTTTCGTCACTTTTCTGGTACTTCTTCAGGGGATTTTTATTTCTAAAAACACAAAATATTACAAAAATTATACACTTATATGAAAAAATTAATTAAAATCTGTGCTGAATATTGTAATTATACATGTTCATAAAAGTTCTTCATTTTGTGTTTTTTTAAATAATACGTCGATGCGTTGGCAAGTTATTTCGGTGTCCTCTCCGATAACTTTATATACTTTGAAATTTTTGGGTCTATTAGCGATGGGTTAGCATTCGATTGAAAACAAGTTGGCATTATAGAATTCACTATTGCTAGACAGTTTTTATTGCAAAAATAATTGAACAATCTAGACATACTTGTATCTTTGAGAATATTTACATTAAAGTCTCCACCTATTAGAATAGTTTCATATGTAATAGTTAGTCTATTCAAAATTTCTTCCAGCTCAACTATGTTTTCTGTTTGAAAATTAGTGGGAGGGCAATAAACAGCAATCAAAAGAAAACTAGAATTATTACTTTTAACCTCAACGCATATAAACTCAATGCTTGGATGTTTAGAGCAATAAATGATTTTAGATTTTATAAATTTATTTACATAAATGCAAATCCCACCACCAATTCTATTTAAACGATCATTTCTGTACAACTTATAACCAGGGATATCAACTAGTTTAGATAACATTTTATCATTTTGCCAAGATTCCGAAATCATAATAGCATCAACTTCAGATGCACTGAATATCTGATACAACATTGTATATTTTGATTTAACACTACATGCGTTTAAACGACATATTCTGAAACCATTAAACGAGCGACACAGAACGTTGAGAACGCATCTTATATTGTCAGGATAATTTAATTTTAAGAAAATCAACACAAAATCGGGAAAACTTAATATACAATAGGAGGAAAAATATAAAGCCCTAACATAATTAATTAATGTAATTAAAGTAATAAAATTCATAATTTTTAATTTTATCATGATATGGTAGTATGAGAAAGCTACGCAAATAAAAAAAATTCATACTCAGTTTACAACCAGAAGTAATAAAAAGAAAAAACAAAAAATTAAAAAACTAACTAAAAACACCTAATGCTCAAATCGAGTCATTAGAAGAGGAAGCAAGAAAAAACAAAAAAAAAACAAATATCATAGAGAAAATAAGAAGTACTGAAAAAGATTGAACATATACATATTCATAAAATATCAAATGTTTATTTTCACAACTTTTTGCCTTTAAAGATATTTTTATAGGGTTCTAGTTAGTCGGCGTTAAGTAACAGAATAAATGAAACTACGATTCTATATAAGCATATTCTGTAGATATAGCCGAATTTTTATATATTCACTTTTCATGCATATATACAAGTTTTTCTAAATGCATTTTACGCTTATATGCACCAAAAATCAATCATTTTCAGAAATGCCCATAAGCGGGGATTACTGTATTAAAAATTGACCCAAAAATTTCAAAGTATATAAAGTTATCGGAGAGGACACCGAAATAACTTGCCAACGCATCGATGTATGTATGATATCAAAAACGTGGGTTGCACTCTGGGAGTGCCGACAGAAGTGAGAACTTAATTCACCACACCAAGCAACTCATGGCTGTCTCTTTCACACCAGTAAAGAAAAAATAAATGGAGGAAATGTCAAGTTTTCAGCTTTTAAAATCCAGTGTCATCCTGTGTCGTAACTCAATTTATGCATATGCCCAAAAGCACGCAGCAAATTTCTAAAATTACCATATACCAACTGAGGTCATGGTTGTTGTCTTGGCTACTGATCTATCAACATAGATCTAAAAGCATGCTACATAATTTTAAAAATATTGTCATTGTGACGTCATGAATGTCGGTGGCCTGTCGCCAGTTTATACATTTTTCCTCACCTGCACAACGTGCCTAAAGAAGTTCTCACTTCAAAAAACACAAAATGAAGAACTTTTATGAACATGTATAATTACAATATTCAGCACAGATTTTAATTAATTTTTTCATATAAGTGTATAATTTTTGTAATATTTTGTGTTTTTAGAAATAAAAATCCCCTGAAGAAGTACCAGAAAAGTGACGAAACGTAGGGGAAAAATTGACTAATAATTTTTTAGTGTAATTACAATCCTCTGGTCAAAAACATCTACAGCCTAAAGTAATATAATATTAAAAATTGACCCAAAAATTTCAAAGTATGTAAAATTTTTTTTAAATACATTTAAGTATGGTTTTAGTTTGGTACTAAAATACTTATTCATCTACATATTTCTTTAATTATTTAATCATTTTAAATAAAATACATTTAAATCTGTTAGGAATAAGAGAAAAAAGAAAATTCGAAATTTTTACGTTTGAAATTAAAATGAAAATTGAAACGGAAAATTATATCTTTTAATTGAAAAAAAGGAGATATGAAGATTTGCT